>JAAGEH010000030.1:46132564-46285425 GCA_011751065.1 Lasiurus cinereus | reverse complement strand
TCCTTCCTTCTTTCCTTCCTTCCTTCCTTCCTTCCTTCCTTCCTTCCTTCCTTCCTTCCTTCCTACCTTCCTTCCTTCCTTCCTTCCTTCCTTCCTTCCTTCCTTCCTTCCTTCCTTCATTTTTTCATTCTTTCTCTCTCTCCTTCTCTTCTTCCTTCCTTTCCTTTAATTTCCTCCCTAAACCCTACATATAATAGTCATTTGATCCTTAAAACTCCTCACAATTTAATTATTGTTCCCATTTTTCCTATGAAAAAAAATGGAAACCAACAGGTGAAGTAATTTGACTAAGACTTATTTAGTGTCAGAGATAGGATTCAAATAGGATTCAAATAGATCTTTTAGGATAAAAATTTGCAGAGAATAAAAATACAAATGTTTTAGAATTTCTTTCCCTAAAAGTTATATAGATTTTTCTACACAAACAGGAATTTTAATATAGCAATATCCCAAAGGATTTTTTATTAGCTTGTGTAAAGAATTAAATAATCTTATAGATAAACAATAATAGCTCATATGTATTAACTCATGTGGGAAGTGTTTTCTATTCAGTCTTCAAAACAATCCAATGATGTTGATATAATGACATGATTATTACAATTTTAAAAATGAGTAAATTGAGGTATCTATAATAATAAAAGTGTAATATGCTAATTAGACTGGATATCCTTCCAGAAGAAGCCACCACAGGCGGGGCTGAGGCACAGGCAGTCTCAGAGGGGCAGAGGCCAAACTTCTTTTATGAATTTTTGTGCATCAGTCCTTTAGTTAGCATATAGTAACTTATACAAAGTCACCAAGAAAGACACTATAGGAATAAATGACCCAGTGAACCTGGTCCCAAAACCCACTCTGCTCACCACTGCACTATAGTGTCTAAGTTTATTTAAATAAAAAAATAATAATTTTATTTGTTAACATATTTATATTGTTTCACTTATTATGACATTACTAAATCTCCTCTTAATCTTTAGACTAAAAGAAAATATTTGTGCTGAAACAGGTTTGGCTCAGTGGATAGAGTGTTGGCCTGCCTATTGAAGGGTCCCGGATTCAATTCCGGTCAAGGGCACGTATCTTGGTTGTGGGCACATCCCCAGTAGGGGGTATGCAGGAGGCTGCTGATCGATGTCTCTCTCTCTCATCGATGTTTCTAACTCTCTATGCCTCTCTGCCTCTCTGTAAAAATTCAATAAAATATATTTTTTTGAAAAGAAAATATTTGCTTTTATATATCAGTATAACTTAGTCCCTTGAATGTAGTAAGTTTTTAAAAGAATTAACCACATCATTAATAGAAGTGTACTAAAGTTATAAATTATTACAAAATCCAACTGTTGTTTCAAAATCCAAAGTCCTTTTAGTATTTTTTAAAAATCTTAATCTATGTTAACCACAATAGATGGACAGATTCTTTTTTGGCATTTTATTTTTATGTAAGAATTGTTAAAAATATTGAAAAAAGAGGAAGAAAACTTGAAATCTCAAAAAAGGGAAAAAATTGAAAAGATGGAATTACTGAAGTTATATTTTACTTTGTTCAAAGAAGAAAACTGGTATATGTAAATTTACATTATTTTAAATTTTAACAAGCGATTAACATAAAAATGTTACAAAATGCTAAAAGTACTTCTTAATTTAGCATCAGAAAAATTTATGGGCATTATATTATTAAAATAAAACTGCTTAAATTAATACAAATTGGAAGTAAAATAAATGTGGAGTCCTTTTTCTTTTTATCTATGTACTTCCAAATTAACCACCCCCTCCCTTCCCAACCCACCCCGTCACACACACACACAATAATAGTGAAAATATTTATCTCTGCTCCATTTAGAATATTTTTGAGTTTTAGTATATGTCATGGTATTATTTTCTCATTTTTGTTTATTACAAGCCAGGATACAACAAATACAGTTTAATTAATGTGATTTAAAAAAGCATCCTGAATCCAGTAACTACAGTGATATACTTTCTGCTATTTTTCATTTTTCAAATATTCATTTCCCTATTTTTATTAATTAACTCATTCTCTCAAAGGATCCATCATAGACAACCAAAGAGCTAGTTCAGAACAACCCGATATACTAAAAAGGTAATATGCAAATTGGTCGGGATGTCAGGTAAGGACCAATCAGCAGGGTGCATCCTCACCTTTGGTGTCAGCCTGGGGTAGAAGCCCAAATCTTAGCCTACCTAAAATATGGCTGTGTGCCATCATATAAATAAGAAAGGGACATCCCATTCTTGCATGGGACATCTAAGTCTCTGGCCTAGAGAATCAGGTTTCAAAAAAGGGGATACTGCATTCCACTGCTATCTTGAGTTTGTGGTTTCCAAGAAAACAGCCAGAGGGATGATAAACCCTCCACAAAGGGCTCAGCCAGCACCTATCTAAGCAGCGGCTTCCTTTAAATCAAGCCTTTCCTGCAGTGAATAACCCCCAATCCTCCCTGGATCAAGCAGTCTCCAGGCAATACAACAGGTCCCCAGTTTGGTCTCTGGGGAACTCATGCCTGTTAGCTTGGGGCAGTGGGGAAGGAAGGGAAAAGGCATCATGCAGGGCAGCTTGGGCGAGCAAGCAGAAGGAAACCATGTCTGGCATACGACTCACCTGCCATCCCCCTTCAACATGTAAGAAAAATCAAATAAACCAATACAAACATCCCTCCCCAACCTGAGAGGGATCTGGGACTGAGGGGCCTCCCACCCAGGCATTGCATACCTGCTTCCCACCCCTTTCATCCAAATGGACAGGTTAGGGGATTAAGGAGAAGAGGAGGAGCCTCAAAGAAAGGGGATCCCTGGGAACCACACCCCTGCCCTCCCTCTAGATCTGACCAATCAGAGTGCAGGGCCTGACCCTGCCCTTAGTAGATTTGCATATCACAGATCTTCTGGTGCTTCCAGACACTGGGCATTCCATTCTGCATCTTCCCTTCCTCCTAGCTGCTGATTCTCACTGTCTCCTACCACAGAAGCACTCTGTCCTCCCCAACTTTCAGTCTTTATAGCCTAAATGCATAGTGGGCAGAGTTGCTTCTCCACATATTTTATTTGAAAAGAACCCAGTGATGTAGCTTAGCAACTGAGCTGCTCAGACTTCATCAGAGACAATGAATGACACACCTTACTTGGCTTTGATAGCAAAGCAATCTTATTCTTTTATCTTTTTTAAACACATTTTTATTGATTTCAGAGAGGAAGGGAGAAGAACAGAGAAAGAAATATCAATAATGAGAGAGAATCATTGATCAGTTGTCTCCTGCATGCACCCTACTGGGGATTGAGCCTGCAACCCAGGCATGTGCCTTTGACCAGAACTGAACCTGGGACACTTCAGTCCCAAGGCCCAGTCTCTAGCCACTGAACCAAACCAGCTAAGATAAGCAATCTTATTCTTAAAGACTTGATTTTTTTCATAACAAGTGGATTTTAATCATATATATATATATATATATATATATATATATATATATATATAATGAAATGTCTCTTCATTTTTATTAATGCAATTCTACCTTAAAGCTTATATTGTATAATTTGTACTAATCAAAGGGTAATAGGCTAATTAGACTGGATGTCTTCCAGACATCCATCCAGACATCCTTCCAGACAAAGCCATGGTGATGGGGGGCTGAGGCAGAGTTGGTTAGGGGTGACCAGGCCAGAAGGCAGAGGCTGTTAGGGATTATCAGACAGACAGGGGAGCAGTTATGGGTGATCAGGCCAGCAGGCAGAAGTGGTTAGGGGCTATCAGGCAGACACACAGAGGCAGTTAGGGGTGATCAGGCAGGCAAGTAGGTGAGCCGTTAGGAGCCAGCAGTCCAGGATTACAAGAGGGATGTCCAAATGCCGGTTTAGGCCCACAGGGATTGGGCCTAAACCGGTAGTTGGACATCCCCCCAAGGGGTCCTGGATTGGAGAGGGTGCAGGCCAGGATGAGGGACCACCTCCCCTTACACAAATTTCATGCACCAGGCCTCTAGTCTTTTCTAATAAAAGAGTAATATGCAAATTGACCATACCTCTGCTACACCCACATGCCACGTCCACCAACCATACCCACCAGCCAATTAGAGTGAGTATGCAAATTAACCCAACTAAGTTGGTTAGGCCACAGAGAGAGCAGTGTGAGGCTTGGGTTGCCCCTGGCAATAAAGAAAGTCAAGCTTTCCACAAATCCTAGCCAGCCCAGGCCTCTGCTTAAGGCAACAAAGTTTCAATGGCTATGTAAGCAGAACGCTTGGCTCCACTCCAAGCTACAAAGTTTCAATTATAGAAGATAAATAAATCCCAGATACCAGGGCCTCTGCTTGGGTTGCCAGGGGGCGTGGCTGGCCTGCAAACCCACACAGGCCCCTCACCAGGCCACCCCATGCTCCAAGGGAACACCCACCCTGATCCAGGACATCCTTCAGGGCAAAACAGCTGGCCCCCACCGGTGCACCAGGCCTCTATCCTATCTAATAAAAGAGTAATATGCAGATTGACCATCACTCCAACACACAAAATGACTGTCCCCATGTGGACACAAGAGAGCTACCACAAGATGATCAGAAGGGGAGGGTAGTTGGGGGTGATCAACCCTGTAGGGGAGGGCAGTTACAGGTGATCAGGCCAGCAGAGGAGGGAAGTTAGGGATTACCAGGCTCACAGAGTAGGGCAGTTAAGGGCAAACAGGCTGGAAGGGGAGCAGTTAGGCATCAATCAGGCTGGCAGGGGAGTATTTAGGGGTGATCAGGCTGGCAGGCAGAAGTGGTTAGGGGCAATCATAAAGGCAGGCATGTGAGCAGTTGGGAACCAGTAGTCCTGGATTATGAGAGGCATGTCTGACTGCCCATTTAGGCCTGATCCTACTGGGCAGTCGGACATCCCTTAAGGGATCCCAGATTGGAGAGGGAGCAGGCTGGGCTGAAGGACACACGCACACACACACACACACACACCTGCTCCCCATGCATGAATTTCATTCACTGGGTTCTAGTATGTAATAATTGTGAATGAGTGAGTAGAATAGATTGGTTGAGATTTTTAAGAAAATATTATTTAAGTTGTTATTGTACTCAAATGCACCGAAAATACCAATTAAAAAGAAATACTGAAGGTCATGTGAGCAATTTTGTCTCATTTAAGTTAGATTTTAAAAGGTGGTGTGAATTTTATTTTGTTTCTTATCCCATAAACTAGAATCATATAATTTACCAGAATTTATTTTCACTGTCTACCCTTCTTGGTGTCACTTGCCTAAGAGCAGTCTCAAACTGAGAGCATTTCCTCAAATCAAATATTATTAAGCATAAGGAACTTCTACAGTTAACACTATGCTAGCCCCATGCGTGGTAAAAATATATGAAATTTATTTCCAAAATGAAAAAAACAAAAAAACAAAACATATTTTTTCCTTTAACTTCCTTTGGTTCTCTGGTGAGTGAGTGTTCCAAAGTTCACTTTCAATCTCCTAGCCCCTAGCAGAAAGCATTTTTTGACCATGGGCATTCTGGCCCTAATTTTGCTTCTCTGATCTGGGTTGCCCAAGCCTATGATTTTATGAGGAATGGGGTTACTTCTTTATATATATATATTTTCGTGCCATATAACTACAACTTTTTTCCTGTAATGAGAACATTTAGGATCCACTCTCTTAGCAACTACAAGTATATAATACAGTATGCTATACATTAGCTCCTCAGAACTTCTTCATCTTATAAATGGAAATTTATTCTCTTTGACCAACCCAACATCTCCCTTCCCCAACTGCCCCTGCCCTGTCCCTGAAAACAAACATCCTAGTCTTCATTTTTATGAGATTTAATTTTTTGGTTTTCATATAAGCTATGTCATACAGTATTTCTCTTTCTCTGCTTGACTTATTTCACATAGCATGACACCTTCAAATTTTATTTATATTATTGCAAATGGCAGAATATTCCTCTTTCTAATGGCTGGATAATATTTCATTATGTGTATGTGTGTCATACTTTTTTATTCATTCATCTATTTACAGACCCTTAGATTGTTTTCATTTCTTGGCTATTGTAATGAATGCTGCAATAAACATGAGTATGTATTATCCTTTAAATGTGCTGCTAATATTTTGCTGAGATTATTTGCTTTATTTTTTATTAGGGTTATTATCTTATCAGGTTCTTTTCTTATTGTGTTTTTATCTGACTCTGTTATCAGGATAATACTTGTCTTATGAGTTTTGCAGAATTCTCTCCTCTTCAGTTTTTTAGAAGCATTTGAGAAGGATTTGTATGTGTTTGATAAAAATTTATCAGGAAAGCCATCTGTTCCTAGGCATTTCTTTTTGGTATACTTTTGACTACTGATTCATAATTCATCTGTTCAGATTTTTTCTTTCTTCATGATTCAGTCTCAAAAGGTTGTATATTTCTAGGAATGTATCTATTTTTTCTAGGCTGTGCAATTTATTGGCTTATAATTGTTTACATTAGTCTTTTAAAATCCTTTGTATTTCTGTGGTAATAGTTATAATGTCTCCTCTTTCATTTCTTACTATATTTGTGTCCTTTGTTGTTTTCTTGGTAAGTCTAGGTAAATATTTGTCTATTTTTTATATTTTAAAAAAGATTGATGAACTAAAAACTATTTTTTATATTTTAAAAAATAGTTTTTAGTTCATCAATCTTTTCTATTGCCCTTTTAGTATCTATTTCAATTAGTTCTGCTTTTATCTTTGTTATAGCCTTTCTTCTACTGACTTGAATCTTAGTTTGTAATTTTTTATAGTTTCCTTAGATGTAAAGTTATGTTTTGTGTTTTGGATATTTTTTCTTAATGTAGGTATTTATTACTATAAAGTTCCCTTTGAACTGCTTTTGCTGCACCCTACACATTTTGATGTGTTGTGTTTTCATCTTTATTTTTCTCAAGATTAAAAAAATATATATTCTGATATTCTCCTTTGACCCATTGGTTGTTTAGGAACATGTTATTTAAGTGACATATTTGTGTATTTGCTAGTTTTGTTATTTTAATTGATTTCTAGTTTCATACCATTGTGGTTACGAAAGATGCTTAATATAATCCCAATCCTCTTAAATGTATTAAGACTTTTCTGTCCCCTAACCTATGATCTATCTTAAAGAATGTTCCTAGTGTGCTTAAGAAGAATATATTCTGCTGCTTTAGATGGAATGTTCCATAAATACCTGTTAGGCTCATCTGATCTAATATGTATTTTCTTTGTGGATAATATCCATTGTTGAAAGTGGGGTTTTGAAGTTTCCCATTATTATTGTATTGGTATTTTCCCTTCTGATCCGTAATGTTTGCTTTATAGAGGCCAAGTGCACAAAATGCATGTACGGTGGTGGGGGTCCCCTCAACCCAGACTGCACCCTCTTCAATCCAGGACCTCTTGGGGGATGGCTGACTGCTGGTTTAGGCCCACAGTGATCAGGCCTAAACCAGCAGTTGGACATCCCTCTCACAATCTGGGATTATTGACTCCTAACTGCTCACCTGCCTGCCTGCCTGAGTGCTCCTAATTGCCTCCCCCTCCCCTGCTGGCCTGGTTGCCCTTCACTGCCCCGCCTCTACTGGCCTGGTCACCGACAACTGCTCCCCCTGTGGGCCTGATTTCCCCATGCAGCCTGCTGTTTGGTCATTTGGTCACCTCTTACTAACTCCCCTGCTGGCCTGGTCACCCCATGCAGCCTGTTCAGTCGTCTGTTTGATTGCAATGGTCACTTAGGCTTTATATATATACACTGAGTGGCCAGATTATTATGATCTCTGAATGCAAAACAATCTGGCCATTCAGTGTGTGTGTGTGTGTTAGAGGCCCAGTGCATGAATTTGTGCATGGGTGGGGTCCAGCCAGCCTTCCCAGGGAGGAGGACATGGGCAATTGGCTGGCCTGACTGTTGGTAGACCTCCTAGTTAAGGGGACAATTTGCATATTAGCGTTTTATTATATAGGATATATACTGAGTGGCCAGATTGTTATGCATTCAGACATCATAATAATATGGCCACTCAGTGTAGATACTGGGAAGTTGTTTTTTATATAATATATGCCTGTAATTATGACCTTCTTTCCCTTTCTCAAATCATTAAATACCTTTCATACATTGATCAAATAAGAACATGGGTACCATTTATTAATCATCCTTTGTATGCCAGGCACCATTATAAATAGTTACATGTGATCCTCACAATGATCTTAAACAGTAGTTGCTACTACTATATTCCAGAGACAGTTAAATAACTTGCCTGAAGTCTCCCATCCAGTAAGTAGCAAGAACAAGCCATGAATGTAGATTCAATTGATCTAAAAAATAACTGGCTTTCCACCATGAATGGATGTCTACAATCTTTGAGAAAACATTACTATCACTTTTAAAATTATTTGATTTCAGACTTGTTGTTGAGTGAGAAATTATTTTCCATCTGGTGAAGCTCTCATTAACAGGCTTAGGATATATAAAAGGCCTGGAGTAAACCTCCTCTCTTATTTAAAGAGTGGGCTAACCTTTTGGGCCTTGGACTCAGAGACATGTTATTGATAGTTTTATTTGGCTTAAAATCTAATTGAAAAATGTTTCACAGCTGTGGAAGATATTAGACCTGTTAGTTTATCTCACTGAAAAAAATTCTTCAAAGCATGTAACAGAAAAAATCTTTCAGATTTTTTTGTTTGCATCATTAGCATGATAAACACACATTAGTCAAATAATATTCAAGGCAAAACTATCATTTTACATAACATTTCAAAAAAATAGTGTAATTTAGCATACATTTCAACCTAAAAGTATTATTCCACAGAGAATTAGCTTTGTATCTCCTTGCCTTTTGATGTATTGTTTCAATAACAAGACATGATATTATAATTTCAGTTCCAGAAACTGATGGAATAAGGACATATAGAAAATTCTATTTTCAGAGGGAGGAAACACAGTACAAATATATTTTTTACTCATATGTAGAGTTATATAATATCTTTATTTTTTAATAACATATTGGATTTTATTTGTTCCTTATTTGTATGTGTGTTTAAATCTTACCTTAAATTTAAGCTTCTTGGGAGTACACAGTTTATTCTGTATCTTTCAAGTTCCATTTATAATAATACACATTTGCTGAGAACTTACAAAATTATTAGGTGGTAGTATTTTTGGAAACATAAGTTTAAAGTAATATTTAAGAGTTAAATAAATATTTAATGTAAAAAATGTGAAAGCTAATTTAAAAAACAAAACCCATCTAACCTGACACCAACAAATAACTAAAATGGTAATGGTTTTGTCAAGAAGTCACAAAGTATTAAGAGTTTGTATGTAAATATGTGGGCTGACACCCTAAACTTTTCAAATTCATCCAACATTGTAATCAACAATATGCTTATTATAAGGAACATACGTTAGTTAAGGTTCTAGCACAAAAACTATAACTATAATTTTTCATGTTTCTGAAAAATGATAATACCAGTCAGCATGAGCTAATGACTATTGCACATATTTTAAAAATATTTTTGAAAGCACTCATTTTCAAGAATTTTACCATTTAAATTCTACTATTAAATTCTACCATTTTTGTTTACTTTTTCATGGATTTTGACATCATCTATTTATTAAATCAATATGGAAATTCAAATTCATTTTAATGTCAATAGATACTTAGATATATTCAAACTAAACTGAATTAGAAAGAGAATTATGAGCATATTTCATGGTATACATTTGCAAACTGAAATATGTATGGATCACTTTCCTGGAAAAGATCTACAAGTGAAATTGTGCTCCAAGAATTATCTGGATGAACCAGCTTGATGTAAGTGATAGTCCATAGTCAATTAGTTGATAAAACAAATTTTTATTTTGAGGCAGTAAGTAGTTATGTTGCAGCATACTCCACACTGTCCAAGAAAATGGTCACCAAACCATCTGTATGAGTATTTAATTAAATGTATCTGGTTAATAATGGTCCTTTGAGAAACCTAAGGCTGAAAATTAAGAGAAACCATGCACTAGGCATCTGATTGACATCACTTTTATTTAACATAATAACACCCATTGAGTTCAATGGAGAAGTTCATATTAGTCTTTATTTACATTTAATTAACACCTCTCTAGATTAATTCCTCATTTTATAAACCTAATATAACCTTTATACTGGAAGATGTGAATCAAATATGATAACAAAATGTACCTGGTTATTTTAATTAATCTATCTAAACTGAACATGCCACTTCAAATTCAGAAAGATCAAGCTGAATGCCACCCTTAGACTTCTCATCATGTTAATTGGCTGCTCTGCTAGAAAATGATCTTTATATTATTCTGACTCTGTGGCAAGTAGTACAATCCCAGTTGGTTATAATGAACATGGAGAGTAAACATATAATCTTTATTTCAGATATTTATTAATTTATTAATTTATTTATTTATAGTAGAGAAAAATGAAAGGATAGATATTGGCCAATTAAAGTTATAAAGCATAGATTATCAAAAATAATTTTCTATGTTTTCCAGAATTTTCTATGATGAGCATGTATTCCTTTATTAAAAATTAAAAAATATTACATGTAAATCATTTATACATGATATATATATAGATATATATATATATGTATATGTATATGTATATGTATATGTATATGTATATGTATATGTATCTATATATATATATCATGTATAATCTGTCTTGGAAATCCAATAAAACCATTTATCGTATATATTTTCTACTCTTATTCCACTTGATTTCAACATTAATAAAGATGAAGGTGAAAAGCAGGTCAAGAAATATGAGCCCATGTGAACCTCAACGGTTTGGATAAAGGATAATAAGACAAATACATATATGAGTCAATGAATGTTATATATGCTTTGTCCTTTTGGGAAAATCACTGGTAACCTCCAATAAAGAGTACATGTAGGTTTCCAAAATGTCTTTTTTTTTTCTTTTTAATGGAAGGGTTTGTTCTTTAATTGTTCTCATTGGATTGGACTCAAGATAACATACTTACCAACTGATTCTAAGATTAGGCAATTTCAGAGGCACATTCCACTAATTTGTGAGTATCAATTAGCTATATTCAGACTAAGAAGAAAGAGAAACAATCTAGTTAGGGAGACAAATAATTCAAAATGTAAAATCAACAAGTGAATAATAGCAACCAAAAGAATGTTATATAGTTTAGAAATTCTATAAAATCAAGTTTATGCTGTCATATCTTAATTGATTCTGTAAATTGAGACTGATGCCAAAGGCAACCAGAATTTGTGCCAAAAAAAAGACTAACATGTAATTTAAACAGTTTCTCCTGATAATATCCTCTCTGCTCAAGAACTTAATGGATAATATTATCATGTTACATAAGTAATTGTTTTCCTGTCATATTTGACAAAGAGATTTTAAAAATTGCAGTGTTCTTTCTAGAAAAAGCAGAGTTACATTTAAATTTCAAAGTTTATTTTTAAGTGAAGTTTTTACTTCATATGTGTGATAATTTTTTTTTAGGTTTTTTCATCTTCTTTTCTTGATTGCCCCAGTGATGTCTTACAGCACCTTTTTCCCCAATCTTTAACTATCATCTTTAATTATAGACTATCGCTAAAATAAACTTCTATAATTTGGGGCTACAGACAGAGAACCAGGGATAAATTATTCTCTAGAGAAATATGAAGAAAGCAATGACTAAATAAATAGAAATCCAACTGGGGAAATTTATAAATTTTCATAAAATGTTGACTAAGCAACATTCCTTTTACTCAAACATTTGATAACAATATTTTCCCTACTTTGTTAAGTGTAAATAAAGACTATATATCCACATTAAATGAATGTTCAGAGTCCATTGGGATTAAATGGGAGGCAGCACCATTGTAACCAAGTTGGGAAACAGGACACTTGGGTTCCAGCTCCAGTTCTGTCTCTGCTTAGTTATGTGCCTTTGGGTAAAGCATCATTTTTTGAACCATTGTTTTTTCATCAGTAAAGGCTTGATTGATCTGTCTGATATGGGCATTTCCTTGAATTCTTATATGTACAACATTGATGGGTTATAAATGGGTAATCTCACTTAAAGACAAACTTAAACTGGATCATTTACCAACTTGGAATAATACATTCTGTTGGTAAACTTCTTACCACTCCTTATTTTGTTGATTGTTACTAACTAGTATTGATGTCTTCTTTTTACTTGAGTTCAATATTATGATCTGTATGTTTATAAACTACACTATGCACACATTGCACAAATAACAAGGGAGAATCCATAAAGACATTTTAGAAGTGAGTCTCCTTTGACAAGTTGTCATATTTGAAAAGAAAAATAAAATACAGAGCACTGTGAATTAGCTTAACTACATGCGTATCACACCTTCCTTTATGCCAAAAAGTTAGGGCTAACAAGCAATCTGTGTGTTGTTTAATATTACAAACTTTCTACTTTCCAGCTGAATTCCCTTGTGATACTCCCAATACTATATTAGTCTGGAATTTTTAAATTTCCCCAAGGAGAGTAGAAATTGCATATAACACCCAATGGTGTTAACACTTTATCATAATCATTTATGTTATATTTGTTGGGGGAGAGTAGTATTACAGCAACTTTGCTAAGAACAAGAATTTGGCCCAGCCAGTGTGGCTCAGCAGTTTAGCACCCACCCATGCACCAAGAAGTTGCTAGTTCAATTCCTAGTCAGGACACATGACTGGTTGGTGTCTTGATCCCTGGTGGAAAGCACACAGAAGGAAGCAGATTGATGTTTCTCTCTCAATGATGTTTCTACTCTAAGAGAACAAGAATTTGGCTGTGAAATTTAATAATGACCAGTTTTTGTTTATATGGGCTATAAAACAGGTATAACAGTATACTCATTTTGTGGAGTTACTGTGGTTGTTCAGATGAGGTAAAAATCTACCTAATAAAAGAGTAACATGCTAATTGACCATACCTTCGTGATACCCACCAGCCAATCAGGAGCAAGTATGCAAATTAACCCAACAAAGCTAGCTGATTAATTTGCATATGCAGGTGCTGAGTGGCAGGGAGCAGGACACTTGTGTCATTGCCATGGAGATGACACAGGTGTTCTGCACTACCCCAGCAGCTCCAAGCTTCTGGGCAGTAGGGGAAGGCAAAAAGGTGGCTCTGGCCAGAGCTAAGGCAGTGCTGGCAGCCAGGAGAAGGAAGGCTCATTCTTGCACAAATCTTCCTGCATTGGACCTCTAGTATACATATAAAATGCTTATCATCATGGTGGCTTTTATAAGCATTTATGTACATGAGATTAACTAAGGAAAACATTACAATATTTGAAAATCAAATGGAATTTTCCCAAGTATTATTTTTTGCTATTAAAGCTTTTTGAGATATAATTAAAATATCTTAAAATTCATTTGTTTAAGTGTACAAATCAACACAATAGTTTTAAATATATTCAAAGACTTTTACAACTGTAACCACTATATAATTATAGAGAATTTTTCTCAGCCCCCCCCCCCAAATTCTATAACTTAATCTATATTTTGTCTCCATGTATCTGCACTGAACATTTTCAATAAAGATATACAATATGCTGTCTTCTGTGACTGGCTTTGTTTTTAGTATATTTTCAAGTTTCATCTATCTCACAACATGTATCAGTACTTTACCTCTTATTGATGAATGATACTTTTTATTAATATATCACAATTTGTTTATCCATTCATCAGTTCATGGATATTTTAGATATTTCTACTTCTTGGCAATTATGAATAAGTCTGCTAAGAAGATTCATATATAAGATTTTGTGTGGCTATATGCTTTCATTTTTCTTGTGAATAAAAACATGAGTGGAATTTCTGGGGGTCATATGGTAATTCTGTCCCATATTCTGAATCACTGCTAGAAGATTTTTCTATGTGATTGTACAATTTTACAATCCTACTAGCAATATATGAATGTTTTGATTTTCCAACATTCTAGTCATCACTGGCTTATTCCTGTGGCTTTTAGCCATCCTATTGAGTGTGAAGTTTTCATATATATATATGAAAAAATATTTAAATAAATAAATATATATATATATATATTTAAATATTTTATTGATTTTTTACAGAAAGGAAGGGAGAGAGATAGAAAGTCAGAAACATTGACCAGAGAGAGACATCGATCAGCCACCTCCTGCATGCCCCACAGTGGAGATGTGCCCACAACCAAGGTACATGCCCCCGACTGGAATCGAACCTGGGACCTTTCAGTCTGCAAGCCGATGCTCTATCCACTGAGCCAAACCGGTCTTGGCCATTTATATTTTTTAATGACCAAAATTTTTATGTGCTTGTTGGCCATGTATATATCTTCTTTGATAAATACTTATTCAAAGTTTTTCTCCTTTTAAAAATTGGTTAACTTTTTTTTAATTGTTGGGTTCTAAGAGTTTTTTTTCTTTCTTTTTCTCTCTTTATTGATTAAGGTATATATTCTGGATCTTAATTCCTTATTAGATAAATTATTTGAAAATATTTTTTCCACTTTATAGATTATTTTTATACTTTCTTGATTATGTTCTTTGGACCATGTTATTTATTAAACTTTATTTATTCTTTTATCTTTTGTGCTTTTGGCATTGTATCTAGAAATCATTGTCTAACTCAATGTCAGAAAATTTTTCTATTAAATTTAACCTAGGAAGTTATAGTTTGGCTGTCATATTAAGAGCTATGATTTATTTTAGTTAATTTTTATGGTGGTATTATGGTGGAATGAAGAGATCTATCTTCATTCTTACTTTTTTTCCACAGTGGATTGTTGACACCATTGTTAAAAAAATTGACTATAAATGTAAGTATATATTACCAAGTTGTCAATATATATATTCTGTAATCTAATGCCTATCCTTATGCTAGTAACATACTTTTCTTTTAAATATGAAAACAGATGTTTATTACAAAACATTACTTTTTCTTATTAATTAAAAGCTTTAAACAAAACCTCATAATTCCATAAACCAACTGACTTGGTCACATGCAAACATTTTAGACCAGAGAGGCATGTTTGTTCTTGATGAATTTGCATAGAATAAATTTTTACATTTGATTCTAAAATGTGAAATGACTTAACATTATTCATAATTTAAAGGAAAATGTAAACATAAGGACAATTCAAACACTATTATTAAGTTATGTGTCAATTTAAGATCAGCAATTGGAAAGATATATTTTTAAAAAATCTGGGGTCAAAAAGCTTTTAGGAAGCAAACATTGCCTTCGTACATTTAAAGATCAAGGGCCAAAATCCACTCTTGATGAATATCATATTAAGCAAAGGATGTTTAACATCCATCACACATCTGTTTCAAAACACCATGTTTCCAAAATTATATATTTCTTTATAAACACTATAATATTAATAACTATAGAGAAATAATTGGAATGCATTCCAAACTATGTTAACTCTCACAAGGCAACCCAGAGCCATATTTTATTGCATCCATTTTAATCTTAGGGCTTTAATCTTTGTTTTAATTGGGTTTGTGTCTCCATTTTCATCTTCTTCATAATTGACATGGTCTTTTTCCTTGGCAAACTTTTTTTCCAATTGTTCTCACCAAGGTTTCATATCTTTGAGCAATTTCTTCATCTAACACATTAAGCTCCACTGTTTCATCTTCAACTTCTGCTTTGTTCTTAGCATTCATCTGAAGCACTAATTTCTCAATCTCAGGATTAAATCCTCTGACCTTGGAAACCTGCTTGCTCAGGACTTCCTCAGCAGATGGTTCGCACTTTATGTCCTAATTTATATTTTGTGGGAGGAGTAAGGCTAAGAATAGTATCTTACTTAGGTTTTTATTTGGTTCATGACTTACACAGATTACATAGTGTTGTAGGAGTGACAGGAAAACCTCAAACATTGGTCATATATTTCAACACTATGAGTGTGGGCTTCTACAGTCATGCAGTCTAAAATCTATTTAATGAGATGTAGCCTGTAGTCTTATATGCCAGTCAGTTATTTTTGTGCTTTTAGCTAAATCCCTGACTTTGTTCTGCTCTATAATTTTGTAGCTTGAAACTCATGGGTTATATTTCCCAGATACTTTTAACAACTAACTTTTGTTTAGGCTATGTCTATGAGAGGCACTGGTGGAATTTTGGAAGAAAGAAAGAGGAGAAGAGTAGTCTTCAACTCCTATCTTTGAGGCTTGGTTAGACTCCCCAGGAAGGTTCTTCTTAGAATCTCAGGTGTTTTGACAGTGATTTTTGTCTGAACATCTTTTCTGTTTCCAGTGGCATCAGCGCAGGATCAGAAAGAATGACCACTGATGCAGTAGGAGAGGCCTTGGAGGGCAACTCCTAGTTCTTTTTCTCTAAGAACAAAAGTTTCACAGAGATCTCAAGTGCTGTGAATTCTCTGCTTCCCTCTTTCTTCTCCAACTCCGGTTTACATAGTCACTTATCTTGAGGTAAAGATACTTATTTTCCCCTCTTTTGTTCCTCCAGCCCTTCCAACATCTTATAACTAATTCTGAATTAAATTATTTCTGTCTGAAATGCTAAAGGTGGTTTGCCTTTATGAATAGAATCTAACTCATACACTTTAGTTATCTAAATATTTTCCTATAGAGCAGGGAGGTCAGAGAAAAATGGAGTCAAGTACTACTTGCAAAGGAGTTAGGGGCATTATGTTTCATTACTAACTGTTGTGAAAATAGCAGCAGCTGGGAACCCATACTACCCATTATGAAGTACAGTATTTTATTCAGGTATGAAATAAGGAAATGCTACAATTACAATGATATTAGAACAAAATTTAAGGAGAGTATTTTGCAATCTAGAAGTAGGCAAATATTTTGTAAATAGTACACAGAAAGCAATATCACAAAAATAAATTAGACTATTAAAATTGAAAATTCCTCCCCATTAAAACACACTAAGAAAATGAATAAGCAAGCCATAGGCTGGGAAAAAATATTTGCAAAATATACATATTTGACAAAGAACTTACACATATCTGATAAAGATTTCCTTAAAAACAAAAAAAAACAACAACAACACCATAATTTTAAAAAAAAGGCAAAATACTAAAATAAACATTTCAATAGAAACATATATATAACTCGTCAATAAGCATACAAAAAGTCCTCAGCATAATAACTTACCAGAGAAATGCAAATTAAAATCACATTGAAATACCACTGAACACCTACTGGAATGGCTAAATTTATAAGACTGACAACCCTACAGTTAAAAAGGATGTGTAGCTACCAGACCACTTATGCACAGTTATTATGAATCTAAAACATCTTAGTCCGTCCTTATAAAGGTTTATAGATAGCTATCCCATGACCCAACAATTTCATGTGTAAGTATTTATCCAAGAGAAATGAAAACATATCTTCTTTAAGTCTTGAATGCTATATAAGCTTTTTTTCTTAATAGTTCCAGATTGGAAACAATTCACATCCCAACATGAAGAGATGGAAAATAATTTGTGACTTATATATGGAATGGAATGATATTCAGCCATAAAACTTAATGAACTACAGTTACAAGCCATACCATGAGTGAATTTTAAAAATATTATGCTGCTTGAAGCAAGCTAGATACAGAAGAGTACTTACTATGGAACTGCCATTTAATTTCTAGAAAAGGCAAACTATATGTGTGTACATTTGTCAAAACTATTCTTAGCCTGGCCTGCATGGCTCAGTGGTTGAGCACCGACCTATGAACCAGGCGGTCATAGTTTGATTCCCAGTCAGGGAATGAACTTATGCACGCCGATCAATGATTCTCTCCCATCATTGATGTTCCTATCTCTCTCTCCTTCTCCCTTCCTCTCTGAAATCAATAAAAACATATTTAAAAAAAAACAACTCTTCTTAAAGTTCACTTAAGGACTTGCACACTTTATATTATGCAAACTTTTCTGGTAAAAACTTTTTTCAAAAATTGATGGGTACAAAAGAGTCAAATATTTCAGAAATCCACTCCTTCACTTTTGTCTAATGCATTACTGCAAAATTAAGAGTATTAAGAGTATTATTAGCAAGAATAATCACTAGCATAATCTAAATTCAATATTTGGCAAGGGGCATATTACATAAATTCACAGCAATGTGTAGGCTGGGCCTTGGAGACAGGCCATGTCTGTAAACATGGAAGCTTGACCTAGGAAATCATTATTCTAGAAAGAGACTCAGGAATGTATCAATCTGAAGATTATTTGTATTAAATTCTGGACAAAGAATAGAAGCAAACAAAGTATAATTGACATGAAAGAAACCAGACTATAAAGACAGATAAGAATACAGAAAACAAATTGAAAGGCATGTCTTATATTTGCCTTGGATTTTTCTTTCTAGAGTAAAGTACAAAGCTTTAGTGCAATCTGTTAACATCTTTAGAAATTTGCTCATTTAGTTCCAAAACTAATGATACAAACTCTATTTCCTGTCAAGTTACTTCACCTATTTCAAACTGTTTATATGCTTTCTTTCATTTTATTTATTTTAACAGCAGCATCAATAATGAAAAGGGAAGTCACATAGGTAAAAATCTTTACCTGCTGAGTAGATGCTTGAAGTAAGTATGTAAGATTTAGGTCTTCTGACACATAGAGAAAAGATTGTCATTTGGATTCCATTCCATAAGATCTTGACTCAACTAATAAAGCAAGAAATGCAATTCTTGGCTAGTTCTACTATATCTAGTCTAGCCAGAGCTTAAAAACATGAGCTTTGCAATATCTGCAGCTGACTTTAAATTTCAATTCTGCGCCTTAATAGCTGTGTAACTTCAGACAAATTATTTAGTCTTTTGAACTTCAATATCTTCATCTGCAAAGTTGAAATAATGCTTACCTCAGAGGGTTAATAGGATTAAGTGAGAAAATATAGGAAATTATTTAATACCTGACATTAATATTAAATATCATTTTTTCAAAGATATGACTAGCAAGGTGGCTCTACACAGTTCAGATGCCTGTTTTTGTTAGAACTAAAGTTGATTTGAATCAGAATTTCACAATCACCAAGATATATTAGTTAAAAAGAAGTAAGACAACATAAGGACGAACTATGTACAGATTATTTTTGTCTAATTTATTGCAGGCTTAAGTCTTACAGGACTTTTAAGCTTCAGAGTATTTCACTACTAGATTGATAAACTTTTAGCATTAAACAGACAGATGTAATTTTTATTCAATTCACCATTTAGGCATTTTTTCCCCTTTCTTTCCTGTTCCAGGTAATGGAGTTTTCTAATCTTCATCAATTGTTGCTGCTAAGGCTTTTTAGTCTTAGATTTAAGACTCTTATGTCTGTCTTATTATTTATTTAACCATATAATAAACATGCATTAATTTCTTATCTTCTGCAAGCTGCCTTGCTTAGCATTGATGATATAAACACTGAATATGATAAACAAAATCTTCTAAAAAAAGAGTTAGTTACTTGAAATCAGTAATTAGATGCTTAATCTTTTAATTAAATTGCTAATACTGACAAGAAGGAAAAATATTCTATAAAATAGGGACATAATATGCAAATTGACCCTCACACCCTCACAAGATGGCTGCCTACAACCAGGCCAGCAGGGGGGTTAGTGAGGAACAACCAAATGACTGAACAAGCAGGCTGCATGGGGTGACCAGGCCAATAGAGGGTGACAGATAGGGGCAAACAGCCTGGTAGGGGTGGCAGTGAGGGGCAACTAGGCCAGCGAGGTGGCAAGTAGGGGTGACCAGGCCGGCAGGTGGGGGCTTTTGGGGATGACCAGGCCAAAAAGGGAGACAGTAAGGTGTGACCAGGCTGATATGGGGGGGGGGCAGTTAGGAGTGACCAGGCTGGCAGGGAGGGGGCAGTTGAGGGCAACCTGACCAGCAGCAGGGGGCAGTTGGAGGTGATCAGGCAGGCAGGCAGGTGAGCAATTAGGAGCCAGTGGTCCAGCATTGTGAAAAGGTTGTCTGACTACCAGCTTAGACCTGATCCCCAAAGAGTCCTGGATTATAGAGGGTGCAGGCTGGGCTAAAGGTCCCCCAACCCCACCCCATCCAGGAATTTTATGCCCCAGGCTTCTAGTAGGGTTATAAAATTTTGTTTTTACAGGGGTTTGGGGTTTGAGCAGATAAGAATTCCCTAAGAGAGTAGCATTTAACTGAGATTTGATGGTCAGTAGGTATTTGAAAGTGCACCATAAACCAATGCCTTAAGTACAAAACTTGTGATACTTAAAGTTACTTAAAACCTATATGATTGAAGCTCAGAGAGAAAGAGGGTAAGGACTCAAGATGAGAATTACTAAGGTAGGCAGGGAAGATTGCTAATCATTGGCTATCCAGGCTCAAGTTAGTGACACTGCTGTCCATAATCCTTGACTGCAGGTCAGTGCCAGTTCATTTTCTCAACCCGGACCTCACCAATGATCAACTTTTTCTGATTTGACTGAACACAGGAGCCCAAAATGAGGATTGCTCCCTCAGGCTCACTTCAGTCTCCCTTGTGCATCCATCCTCCATAGCAGCAGCACCAGCCGCCTTGCTCCCTTTTGTTACACTAAGAGGTGCCCAGCCTTAACTACATCTTACTTTTCTTTCTTTCCCATATCTCTTCAAGGTATTCTTAGCTTCTATTTACCAATGAGAAATGTGAAATTTGTTCACTTACCCAAAGTTACATAGTAAGTACTAAGCATTAAGATCTAAATCCAAGTCTCTCTGCTTCAAGGGAAAAATAGCTGCAGCAACAGTAAAAAGCCAATGCTGTTTATTTTGTCCCTTGCAATGGTTCTCAACCTTTCTGATGCCATGACCCTTTAATAGTTTCTCATGTTGTGATGACCCCCAACCATAAAATTATTTTTGTTGCTACTTCATAACTGTAATTTTGCTATTGTTATGAATCTTTATGTAAATATCTTAGGCGACCTTGCTAGCAGTTCTCAACGAGTGGGTCGCGACCCACTGGTTGAGAACCGCTGCTGTAGAGCTTAAGACCATCGGAAAACACAGATATTTACATAGGATTAATTAACAGTAGCAAAACTACAATGATGAAGTAGCAACAAAAATAATTTTATGGTTGGGGGTCACCACAACATGAGGAATTGTATTAAACAGTCGTGGCATTAAAAAGGTTGAGAACCAATGATACAGAGGAAGAAAAGCCCAAATTCAGCACTATGAAGACCAAGTAGACAAAAAAGTGGCCCCCAAAGCACTGTACCTCACGACATGTGACCTTTTTCTCACTTATATTTCCTTTTTAGATATTTTATTTTCTATCTGTTTATAGATTAATTTCCACTTCTTCATTTCACAAGTTTTGCAATACTTTCAAAATTCTTTATCTCTCTTCTTTCTCCCACTCAGATTTACAAGTTGGTCTGAAACACATAATTATAATTTTTTTCAAAATAAACTGCCACAGCTTTAAATCAAAGTTTTAATTCTATATTAGACAGGTCCTGCTTTTTGCTGACATATTTATCCAGTACTTTCTCAATTTTTTTTCAGCAACACTAGAAAAATTAAGTGAGGTACAAGAAAAAATAATTTGTTACTTTTAAGGTGGAAAAATACATTTTCCTTTAATTCTATTTTCCTGATTACTGATATAAACCAACTACAACATAAAGGAAATGGACTATGTGGAGAAAAGACAACAGTATCAGATAATCTAACATAATGTCAAAACAAGAATATTTTCATTATCACAGCCAAACTGTCTATATTACAGCTATTGAGAGACTCTATATTCACCATAATTTCAGAAAATGTCCTTAAACCTGTATATAGACTTAAATAAATACTTTTAGAAATTTTTATGTAAAAGATTACAAAGTATTTGACCTTGATTATTACTTTTTTAGAAAACTGTAGTCCTTGAACTAATCACTATATAATATACATTGTCAAATACAAAATGTTTACTATAAAACAGAATTGTATCAAATATAGAAATAGTATGTTACATAAAGTAGTATTCTCTTTAATGTTAACCCATAAAAAATACATGACAACTGGGATGAGACCTTAGAGAGGAAAATATAATGGATTTTAATTTCAGACTATGAGATGAAGAATTGTTGAATGGCTTGTAAAATACATGTTGGTTTTGATCACCCGCTGCATTTTATTTTGTATTTCATTTGGGGCTTCTCAGTATTCAAAACAAGCTATTTATTGAAGCTTTTTGTATAAATGACATATTTTCTGGAGCATCCATTCTTCAACATTTAATTAATGTGTCCTTTTGACACTTAAAATAGCATATAAATACGTTCTATGTATGGAAAGGATGGGTAGTTTAAACCAGAGAGGAACAAAAATAAACAGTGGACTTATTTTCAACATACTATCAAGAGACACAACAATAGACAAGCATCCACTGTTATGATAAGCAAGAAATTAATCTCAAATCCCATTCAGGGTGCAAAAAATTCCACCCTTAATATGTTTGTAAACACATTGTCATAAAATCAAACTGCTTGCCTGACGTTGATGCCACATCACTTGGAAATAGTGCAGGAGACCTAATTCTAAGAAATTTAATTTCCCTGTTGCTTACTTTGTGAAGAGCTCTATATTTTAATATCACCTATATATGAACTAAAGTGATTGTGACAACATAATCTCTAATGCAACGAGAGTTGTGGTTACTTTATAGTGTTTTGTTTGTAGAAAAACACAGAAATACCATATGGAGAAATACATAACTCATGGGTCTGATGCTAAAGATTTTGAGTAGACAATCAATCTTTTGGCTATATTCAGAATGCAGAAATACTAACCACTATGCAAAATACTTTCACTTTCAGGAATATTTGGGTCAATAAAACCAACTGTGTACAAGTTCTAATGTGTATTATACTGTATAATTCAGTGCAATTTAAAAAAAACAACATTTTATTGTCTTAAGTATTACATAGGTCCTTCTTTTTCCCCATTAACCTCTTCTAGTCTGCTTCCATCCTCCCTTTCTCTCCCAGTCCTCACCACCCCATTGTCCATGTCCATGGGTTATGCATATATGCATAGAAGTTCATTAGTTGAATTCAGTGCAATTTTAATTAGATAAATGTATTATCTTCCATATACCAAATAGTAAGCAATTTATAACTTTCTAATTTTCTTTTTAAGCATAATAATATGTAGAGAACACATATTATACAGAATACATAGTATACAGAGATAGCAATATGGACAATAAAGTAAAAAAATATTTGTCCAGTGTAGTATTTTCATTGTCTCTCTTTTAAAAACCTGATGTGTCCTACATAGTATATGCTCCATCTGAAACCACTCTAAAAATTAAGATAACTTAACAAAAGATCAGACATATCCATTTCAACATATTAGTTAGAATCCACTATGACCGTGAGACTGGCTCAAGCTGATAATGGCAATATTTGTTTCCCTGAGATTTTTTTATATTTTTATACTGTTATATATTTAATTTAGAAATGACTTACCTCCAATTTTACATTAACTTCAGGCACTTTGAAAATCAGCAACTTAGCAAGATTAACAGTGTTTTTTTTAGTACACTGTTAAAATTTGTTTAAGAAAATTTTGCTCCTGATGGTGAATATTTTTAATGTTAACAAATCATTAATAACTAGGAGTTAGCAAATGGCATTTTTCAGTCCTAGCCAGTTTGGCTCAGTGGATAGAGCATTGGTCTGGGGACTGAAGGGTTCCTGGTTCGATTCCGGTCAAGGGCATGTACCTTGGTTGCAGGCACATCCCCAGTAGGGGGTGTGCAGGAGGCAGCTCATCGATGTTTCTCTCTCATCGACATTTCTTTCTCTCTATTCCTCTCTTCCTCTCTGTAAACAATCAATAAAATATATTTTAAAAAATGTCTTTCTTTATTCTTCCTTTGAATAGATTTTCAGTTTTTTTTTTATAGCTGACAGTTTAGGTATTAGATGCCCACGTCCTGTGTAAGAAATCAAAGGAAATCTTTTTTTTTTCTTTATTTATTAAGGTATTACATATGTGTACTAATCTCCCCATTGCTCCTCCCCACCCCACCTCACTCATGCTCCCACACCCCTGGTGTCTATGTCCATTGGTTAGGCTTATATGTTGTTCAAACAATTATACTCTCTAATTAGTCCTGGCTAAACTGTGACCTCTATCTCTTGTCTTTGTACTGACTGAGTGCTGTTTCCAAACTGTTTCACTCTGCTACGCATGCCTGTATTTCTCAGGACACTGCACAACACCTGGTATTTAGTCATGCTTGTTAGGGCCTGGAAGGACTGCATTCTCTCCTTACCCAGTACAAGCAGCTTTAGATTATTTTCCTTGGGAGTTAAAACTAGACAGCTCCCCTCCATGAGTGATATTCTACTCTATCTGCCTGTTACTATTCCATAGTCCACTCATTCTACCCAGAAGGTTAGCTAAAATCTACAGTAAACGATCTGGAACTTCTCAGAGATCCTGGCATTCTAGGCTTCCCAGGATGTAAAGACGTGTTTTATAGAACCTCATAGACTCTTACCCAATTCCATGTTCATCCCTCCCATTGACCTCATCCATAGGTGTATGATTTTTGTCCAGTCTCTCCCTGTACACCCCTCCCCACTTTCCCCCTGAGAATTATCAGTCTACTCCCTTTCTGTGCTCCTGACTCTATTATATTCACCAGATTATTCCATGTTCTTTACCAAATTAAAATAAATTGTTTCTTTGAGGAACAAGTGGAGATATCTAAAAAGAAAAGCACAAAACTAAGGGAAAATGTGGGCTGAAATGACTGAAGTTGAAACAGGAATTCCTGGCATACCTCAGCCATTGTCCAAGAGTAGCAGCAGATTATTCAAAACCAAATCTTACTATGTTCAGACTGAATGGTAGAAGTAATTTTAGCTCCAAGGTTAAAACAAACAACAAAAAGTTTATATTCTCTGGAGGTAGAAATAAAATAATGAGAGTAGTTATGATAAACATTTTTTAATAAAAGTAATGCCTCATTTATGGATAATAAAGAACATTATAAATTGATGAACAAAAGATAGATACAGAGGCAGTAAAGCATCAAACAGAATGTCAAACTACATTGGGAGGGTTAAGGAGAGGTGGGGTAGATAAGAGATCAACCGAAGGACTTATATGCATGCATATAAGCACAACCAAAGGACAGAAAACCCTGGGGCCTAGGGCCTCCCCCGAACCCGGGGCCGGCAGCACAATGGAAAGATATGTACAAATGTAACACATTAATAAAAAATAAAAATTAAAAAAATTTTTGAAAAAATAAATAGATAAATAAAATAATGAAAAAACCATTAAAACACACACAAAAAAACAAACAAACAAACAAACAAAAACCCCTCAAGCTTCTGTAGGTTCAATGTATTTATATTGTTAGCTGTCTGCCAAGCATCTGAAACACTGTGTAGTACATTGATGTTGCTCAGTAAATATTAGTTACATAAATATTAAAAATGTCAATTTCATTAGAATGTTACAGACCTATCTGTCTGGTACTCTCTTCCAGCAGCTGTTCTCTTTCACTGTCACAATTAGAACCAGAGCCATGGCTCACTCCTTTTTTTCCCATTCCATGAGAGTGAATGGGGCTGAGCTTCCAAGTTCTGACTGGACCAGGACCAGTGATTCCCTTCCCTGGAAATTGTACCCTTGGATAAAGAAGGGAATCAGGTCAAGATTCTTGGAATGGTTCATGCTAAGATATAAAATTCAGGAACTGTTGACAACTTTGTTTCCCACATTAACAAGATATGGAAAAATATTGTTGATGGCATTTGTACACTGGTCCTAGTTATCCTCAAGACCCAAATTAACTTGTGTTCTTCCATTGTGTGACATTTGAGCATTTACCAAACAATTCTTTTTTTTCCCTTTTTCTTTTAATTAAATCTTTATTATTCAAATTATTACATTTGTTTCTCTTTTTTTCCCCCTCCATAGCTCCCCTTATCCGGCTCCCACCCTTCCCTCTACCCTTACCTCCCTCCCATTGACCTCATCCATAGGTGTATGATTTTTGTCCAGTTTCTCCCTGAACACCCCTCCTTCCTTTCCCCCTGAGAATTATCAGTCCACTCCCTTTCTGTGTTCCTGATTCTATTATATTCATCAGTTTATTCTGTTGATCAAATTTTTAATTCAATTAATTTTTAGGTTCACTTGTTGATAGATATGT
Source organism: Lasiurus cinereus (assembly GCA_011751065.1). Classification (NCBI taxonomy): domain Eukaryota; kingdom Metazoa; phylum Chordata; class Mammalia; order Chiroptera; family Vespertilionidae; genus Lasiurus; species Lasiurus cinereus. The sequence goes on along the minus strand of JAAGEH010000030.1, from coordinate 46,259,284 downwards.
ATTTGTTGTTCATAATTTTTTGGCTTTTACCTTTTTCTTCTTCCTCTTCTAAAAGAGTACCTTTCAGCATTTCATATAATACTGGTTTGGTGTTGATGAACTCCTTTAGCTTTTTCTTATCTGTGAAGCTCTTTATCTGCCCTTCAATTCTGAATGATAGCTTTGCTGGATAGATTATTCTTGATTGTAGGTTCTTGCTATTCATCATGTTGAATATTTCTTGCTACTCCTGACTGGCCTGCATCGTTTCTGTTGAGAAATCAGCTGATAATCGTATGGGTGCGCCCTTGTAGGTAATCAATTGTTTTTCTCATGCTGCTTTTAATATTCTCTTTTTGTCTTTTGCTCTTGGTATTTTAATTATGATGTGTCTTGGTGTAGTCCTCTTTGTATTCCTTTTATATGAGGTTCTGTGTGCTTCTTGGACTTGTAAGTCTATTTCTTTTACCAGATGTGGGAAGTTTTCAGTCATTATTTCTTTAAATAGGATTCCAGTATCTTGCTCTCTCTCTTTCTCTGCCACCCCCACAATTCTGATGTTGGTACGCTTGAAGCTGTCCCGGAGGCTCCTTACATTATCTTCACATTTTTGGATTCTTTTCTCTTCTTGCTTTTCCAGTTGAGTGTTTTCTGATTCTTTATACAGCGGTACCTCGAGATATGAGTTTAATTTGTTCTGTAACCTTGAGGCGTGGGAAACTATGAGACTGTCAAGTCGTGGTAAACTGGTGGGTCTTGTGCAGCCGGCCGATCCTCGCAATTACTCCTATCTCAAATGTTGCTCGTATTTCAAAGCAAAAATCTCTCACTCAACTGCTCATATCTCAAAAATATCGTATGTTAGGGCACTCGTACTCTTGTGACATGGCCAAACAGCACCTGTGTGCATAACCTTTAACTCCCCAACCCCGAGCCACCCACTACCAACCCATAGCAAATGGGAGTGGGAACAGTCGGAATCAAGGACTTGATTCCTCTATAAGACAAGTAGGGAATGTGGAGGGGCTATGTTTCCCCATAAAGAATGAATCAGGGTCAGGGTGACCTCAGGCCTGGAGGCAGAAGGAATGGGGGGTTTCCCAGCTGACATCCTGTGACATAGAACACCAGGTGCCTGAAGGCACTCCCGGCCTTGAGAAGCCATAAAGTTTGACAAACAACTCCTGCAAGGACAACCGTTATCTAGACTGCTTACTTGCATAACCAAAAAGCTTAGACAAAGAGTCAATGTATGAAATTTAGTAATGCTTAGCCAATTAAAATTTGCCAAGTCCTCCTGCGCTGAGGATAAAAGGCACTTGCTGCAGAGGTTCGGGGCTCTTGTGCTTCCCTGCTGTGTCAGTGGAACCGTGAGCCCGGACTCGAGTTCGTAATAAAGGCTTCCTAAATTTTCTAATTGACTGTCTGGTGGTCGTCTGTCGCGGGTTGCCCCATTACAGTATCTCGAGGTACCACTGTATTTCAAATTTTTGACTTGATTCTTGCCTTCCTCTTGTCTGCTGTTAGGTCTCTGAATAATATTTTTTATTTCAGTCATTGTATATTTAAATTCTAGTTGGTCCTTTATCATCTCTAATTAGATCTTTTTCATCTCCTCTTTGGACTTACTAACTTTATCCAACTTTTCTAGGATATTCTTGAAAAACCTTATATGCGTGGTTTTGACCTCTATATCCAGTCATTTCTTTTCCTCCATTTCTTTTGTTTGTTATCCCTTCCCTTGTCTCGGCATTTTCACTATGCCGGGGGACTTCTGTGTTGAATTCAGCCTTATGATACCAGACTTGCAAATCTGCAAAAGCCTCTCTGTTGAGCTTGGGATGGGTGGAGTCTCAGGGCTTAATTGACCGCCTTGCCTTCCAGTAGGCCCCGCCTTCCACGGCCCCTGAGTCTCACGTGACTGGGTAATCGCTGGAGCATACCTGTGCACACGCTCACTCTCTAGCAGTGCCTCTAGACTGCTGCCCCTCTGGCTCTCCTGCACTCTGAGACCATATGAGTCTGGGTCCCCAGGGTTTTGCCCGAAACTGGGGTTTAGTGAAGTTAGAAATGGCACAATTGGGAGGGCCTGTCTCCCGCCCACTCGTGAAAGCCAGTGGCACAATCAGCAGTCTGTCCCCTGCACACAGGGCCGTGCACGCCACCAGACTTCCAATCTTTTGCGTCTCCCCTAAATTTCCGTGCACTTCTCCCTTTTCACAATCTAAACTCCCCCCATATGAGTTTCAGCTGGATCTGGGGTTTAGTGTCATAGGATAAGGGGTTCAATGCCGTTGGGAGTCTCCGTTTCCTTCCTGCCAGAGAAAGCCAGCCAGGTTCTCAGGCACCTGCTTTCTGCACGTGCGTGTCTCCCATCTCCATATCTCAGCTTTTTGCAGCTCCTCTGAGTCTCTGTGAGCCCCTCTCTTTTCTTCTAGTTGTAGAATTTCTACTCAGCCAGCTTTCCTGTGGTTTTGGATGATGTCCGTTCTGTCTATTAGTTGTAGTTTTGAAACTGTTGTGCGAGGCAGCAGTGTAGGTGTTTACCTATGCCGCCATCTTGGATTCTCTCCCAAAAAATTCTTTTACAATTTTCTAAAACTAGGTCAAGTTTTTTAATTTATTTTTTATTATTTATTTTAATTTATAATTAAAATAATTTTTTCTTCTTCTTTTTCTCCTTCCTCTATTTCCTTACTTCTTCTCTTTAACATTAGGCATTGATTCAATCTAAATTGAATATTTTTTAAAAAGAGATGTATTATAGTAGTATTGAAATGAGTAAGCAATTATAAGTTGTCAATTCCCTGGCATCTTTGTTATGAGCATATAGCAAACAGTCATAGATTGAGAAGTTTTGGTTCCTCAAATATGATTACTTATTTATGTTGATACATGCTCAAGGGCTTCAATAGAAGATTAACATTATTAACAGAAAATTGTTATTGTTTTGTTTCTGATAAGTCAAAATACTATATTTTCTTAATAGGATGATTGATATAATTATTACTCTTAAGTGTCAATTACTGAAGCTAGAACATACTCTTTGCTAGTCTGAAATTTCCAGGATGTTATTAAGTCAAAATGTCTAAAAAATGTGTACCTTCAAAACACAGTCAGGATTTGTAACACCAACCCTCTTTTTTTAAATTTAAACTCTGTAAGTTACTTAATCTTAATAAAAATTACCTTTGCTACTTGAAAATCTCAGCCTTTAAAATGATATTGTGAAGACCTTTGAAAGAAAAGGAATGGAAGTTTACTTAAATGAATGTGATATTTAAAAAGCAAACTTTGCCGAGACTGGTTTGGCTCAGTGGATAGAGCGTTGGCCTGCAGACTGAAAGGTCCCGGATTCGATTCCGGTTGGGGGCATGTACTTTGCTTGCGGGCACATCTCCAGTGTGGAGTGTGCAGGAGGCAGCTGTTCAATGTCTCTCTCTCATCTATGTTTCTGACTTTCTATCCCTCTCCCTTCTTCTCTGTGAAAAATCAATAAAATATATTTAAAAAAATAAAAAATAAAATAAAATAAAAAGCAAACTTGAACCAAGTAAAGCACCAGTAAAAATATGGTATTACTGTAACATTTATTAATAATCCTATGTGATAAAAGGCTAATATGCAAATAGATCAAAGGATGGAACAATTGAATAACTAATCGCTATGATGTGAGCCAACCACCAGGGGGAAAGCACAGAGCATGGTGGGTGTGGGCAGCAGGTGGGCCTCTGATGTGGCAGGATGGTGGATCAGGAGAGCGGGAGTGCCAGACCAAGGCGAGGCATCAGTTGCTCTCATTGGGGCAAGCCTCTGGGGATTACTCAAAATTATTTGTTCCTACATGCCACGGTCCCAACCAGAGCTTGCACCTGCTGCCAGCACCAGCCCTGATTGAGGTGCTGTCAGCGGGTGCGAGCCATGGCTTCTCCACCTCCTCCTACTCCTGGGGGGCAATAAGGACAGCAATTGCCACTTGCACCCATTAACGGTACTGGCCTGGCTTGCACTCACTGCTAGTGCTGGCCCCAATCACTCTGTACTATCAGCAGGTGTGAGCAGGCTGGTACGCCATCACTGTGGGAGAGATGGCAGCAGGAGCAGGGCTGCTGGCAGACAGGGGACCAGGGGCTGTGGTGAGAGGGGCCAGGTGGGGCCACGGAGGATGGGCCAAGACCTGGCCCTGTGCCCATAGCAGCCTCACAGCTCACAGTTTCTTTTAAGATGCACAAATTCATGCACTGGGCCCCTAGTAATTAATAATGGCTAATGCTGATAATGTTTATTATGTGACATTAATAATCGTTTTATATTATTAATCTATTTCATTATCATACAATTATCTGAGATATCATTATAATTCCAATTTTATAGTTAAGAAAACTTTGAAGCCAAAAAGTTAAGCAATGTGCCAGTTTCACTGATAATTCATGTATCACAATTTGCTGGGGTTCCAGTGAACTCAAATGCTGGGCTTCTACACATCCATACTTGGTTGGAAGAGACTGAACTGACTAAATTCAACCCTCTAAATATACTAGAATCATAGGAAGAGTTAAGATTAAAAAAGAAAATGAAATGGTTATTAAGAATTAACAGAGAAAAGTAAAACAATATTCTAGCCCTAAAAGAAAAGGAAGGCAAGAAAAATGTTTCATTTGATCTTCTTTGGTAAGCAATTATTTAATTTCCCTTTAGGGGAATGAGTGTCTCCTACTGCAGCAAAGATTAACTTTTTATCAGAAGGCCTAGACTCTTCTTCTGGCTAATGCCGCTTCCTATCTGTGTGAGCTTGAGTATGGTACATACCATTTCCAACATTAGATGACTCATCTTTAAATGAAAGTAACAACTCATGCCTTATGTACTTAAATGATTTTTTTTTAAGGAACAAAAAGTCTAATCATGTAACATACTTACAAATTGTGAAACGCAGAAATGCATTACAAATATAAGGCATTCTTTTTTAATTTATCTTTATTGTTAAAAGTATTACAGATGTCCCCTCTTTTTTCTTATTGACCTCCTCCACTCAGCACCTGCCCCCAGGCTTTTACTACACTATTGCTTGTGTCCACGATATATATATGTAAATTCCCCATTTAATCTCTCTCCACCAACCCCACCGGCCCTGTCTTCCTGTCTTCCCTCTGAAATATAAGGCATTCTTAAACTGAAGTTATAGGCTTTGAAATATTAAAAATCATAATTGCCAATTAACCCCCCAAACCTATTATGTAATGTTGTCTTTATGTACTTTGACATCATATTATTTGCTTGAAAAGATCCCATTTAAATGTCATGTTATATTTAAAATATATTTTATTACTCATATAGATATTCTAGTAGTTACAAAGTCTTAAGTATCTAATAAAATTCAAGTTTAAATAAGTGTAAGTGTGCTTACTAGTAGTCTGGAGATTTTTCTCTTATTTTAATCATAAGTAATATTAAAAAAGTCACATGTTTAAATTATTTTCATATTAGACTGGTAAAGAATAGTAACATTAGGTAATTGGCTTTTCTATTTAATGCAGAGCAGTGGTGAAAGCAAAGGTGATGGTAGTATTAAAATATTCAGTCCTCATTCACTTCTTAGTTCACCTGAGTTGTATTACCAGTCAGAATCTTATGTAGTGAGATGGAGTTTTTCTCAGAAATTTATAATATAGCTTTCCTTAATAATGTTGAAATTCATTAATAAATTTACAAAGTTCTAATTTATAACTTCCTATAACTAATTTTTAAAAATAGATTCAGTTATACCAAAAATATCAAAACTTACTTGGTTTTATTTTATTTTTTACAATTTTATTGAATTTATTGGGGTGACATTGGTTAATAGAATGACATATGTTTCAGCTGTACAATTCTATAATACATCCTCTGTGTATTATACTGTTTTCACCACCCAAAGTTAAATCTCCCTCCATCAACATTTCTTCCCCTTTGATCATGGTATATGATTAGTTTGATAATATTTTGTTGAGGATTTTAGCGTCTATATTCATCAAAAATATTAGCCTATGCCAAAACTGGTTTGGCTCAGTGGATAGAGCGTCGGCCTGCAGACTGAAAGGTGTCGGGTTCAATTCTGATCGGGGGCATGTACTTGGTTGTGGGCATATCCCTAGTAGGGGGTGTGAAGGATGTGGCTGATCAGTGTTTCTCTCTCATCGATGTTTCTAACTCTCTCTCTCCCTTCCTCTCTGTAAAAAATCAATAAAATATATTTAAAAAAATATTAGCGTATAATTTTCTTTTTTTGTTGTATCTTTATCTGGTTTTGGAATTAGGATAATTCTGGCCTCTTAAAAGCCTGGGAGTCTCCCTGAATCTAGAATTTTTTTGGAATAATTTGAGAGGGATATATACTAGTTCTTGGAATGTTTGGTAAAATTCACATAGGTCCAGGATTTTTTTGTTGGGAGCTTTTATTTTCTTTTATTTATTCAACACAAATTATCTTCTCTATGCCCTCTTCCACCTCCATCACTTACCCCTTGCCCACCTATCACAATAGCATTGTTCATGGCCATCAAGTCACTTTCTCTTTCTTTTGCTCAATCCTCCCACCACCACCATCCCAACATGCCCTCAACCACCACCACCACGTTGGGTGGATGGGCCTTTAAAAATCTTTTTAAAGTATTTTTTTAGTATTTTAAGGCAACAAATTTTCTCCATGAAGTATATACTCTGCCTATTACATCCACACTCTATTTAGTCATCCTTGCTCTTGCTTCAACTCCAATGCCAGGTATTTAAAAGAATTCAATAACTTGACTTCAAAAAATGCACTGTATTCCCTGCAAGTTCATGAGTTCCATGGAAACTAAACACAAACATGTTCAGATGAGCAGAAAAGGGAAGGCCAGAAATTATAAACATGGCTATCTGGGCAGATTCACCAGGAAGCTGCAACTTTGCATTCCCCAGAGAACCACTGGTCCTTTCTTTGCAGATCACAGGGGGAAGGGATCCAATAAAGGAGAGATGGACAGATGCACAGTGAAGTAGGGATGATGTAGGGCAGGTACTTACTATTAATCTAGCTGGAGGAACTATTGATTGGCCAGAGGGAGTGAGGCCACTTCAAGTCTTTGAAAATTTGAGGATACATAATCCCCGAGACCAGTGGTTCTCAACCTGTGGGTCGCGACCCCTTAGGGGGTCGAATGACCCTTTCACAGGGGTCACCTAAGACCATCGAAAAATGCAGATATTTACATCATGATGCATAACAGTAGCAAAATTTCATGGTTGGGGGTTACCACCACATGAGGAACTGTATCCAAAGGTTGCGGCTTTAGGAAGGTTGAGAACCACTGCCCTCGACAAAGGAGCTTGCTCCTTAGTGATCTTGGCTCTTATAGCTCTCTTGCATTCACTCATGTTCCTAGAAACTTAATGGCCCATGGCCATGTGGACCCCATATGCAATGGACTGGACTGCAGCTGTAAACACAAACTAAGCTAGCCTGATGTTAGATTGAACTGTGCCCCAACATGGAACAAAAATTCTGGGCAATGGCTTCCATCTTAGTCCTAATAAAGACACAGCTGGAATTTCTCCTTGGCTGGATAAAGCAAAATAGGATATTGGAAACTCAGTGGTTTAATTCCACACCAATAAAGCTTTCTACAAAATCTCATCCTCCTGTGGGAATGTCAGAATATTCATTTTCTAGTGACAGCACAAGAAATCCACATTTCTCAGCAATAGGTGGGGACAAAGCTCCCCACTGATAACAGGTAGGAAGACAATTTTAGTAACCTTGAAACCCCTCTTTAATCAATAATGGAACTTTTGAGTGTAGTATATCTACTTCTCTTAGCTTTTGCTATTATTGATCATCTGATTGCAAGTGCATCTTGGGTTAAGCATAAACTTATTTCCAGGTATTACTACAATAAGGACATTTATATCAACACCATATAGATTCTGCTGTATATGAAATACAGTCCCTAACCACTTTTTGCTAGTGCCTCACAATAGTGATGTCCAAGAACTGTTCAGATTGACATAATTATTAAAATTAATCATGAAAGAGATTTTGGCCTTAGAGACTGAGGATAACAATAACAATAATTTCAGAAAAATACCAATAATTTCTGAAGAATAGAAAAACAAAATTAAAAAGGCATTAAATATATAAATGAGAAAAATATGAGAAAAATGAGAAGATAAAAAGAAAAGTGAATAGTTTTTAAGCTTCACAATTTAATTGATATATATTTTTATGCCTATCTAGTTTTGTATATATAAGAAAAAAGAACAAGTAGCCTAGTAAAGATGAAAACTTGTTATCAGGGGGTCTAGTGTTAATTAAATGACCATTTACCATTATTTCTTACCCCTTTTTTGTGATTATATAAAAAAAATGTGTTGGTAGAGGTCCTCATTCTGAACACTCAACCCCTTACTGCTTGAACTGTTTTTGCCTTCTTGGATATGGCTCAACCTGAAAGAGAATGAAGGGTTGATAAAGCAGAGAATCCTTTTCTTCACATTTTTATCTCTGTATGGACTAGAGCCCATGCCTTCCCATATTTCTTTGAAATAGAGATAGATAGATAACTGAAAACACACACACACACACACAAACACTAAATTGACATAATTATTTAACAAATCTGTGTTATGCACCTTGGCCATATTATCAGGGAAACAAAGATGAATGACAAGTACCTTTCTGTAGGTTGTTACCATCTAATATTTTGTCATGTCACCAACAGGATGGATTACTTCTTCAGGCAATTGAACTTGTTAGTTATAACCATGGTTAAATGTTTAGCTTATTTTAAAAAAGTAATCATGGATTAAAAATAAGTAGCTTAAAATTCAAAAGCTCATCTCAGCTTTTAAACATTTTAAACTTTTTAAATTTTTTACTAAACATTTTTCCTTTTGATTGCTTCATTCTGTGTCCTTTCCTAAAGGTAAATATCCTCATTAAGTGATGAATCTTGAAATAAAGAAAAAAAATTAAAAATCCAGCATTATATATAGGTAAAGAGAGTAAACCATAATCATGACTAAGAAGAACAGATTTATTTTAGTTACAAATTCCTAATAATCTCTCAAATGTCATGCTAATGACTTGGTGTTTATTCATCTATCATACAAAACACCACATACTGAGAAGCCTTCAAGGGTGCTTTAGAGTCTCACTTGTCTGAAGGTCACCTGTAATTATTTACTCACCCACCTCTCAGAGGCACTGGATGATATGACTAATGTATCATTGGTAAATGCTTAAAATGTTACATATTAACAGTCAGATTTACATCTTGTATTTCTTTATAGGAAGTCATTGAAAAGGTATGGTAATGAAATAGTCTTTGGAGACCTTCAGCAAAAGAACCTTTCTGAGAGGTTGAGAAATCATTTTTAAAACTGAGCTCACCAAGAAAGGACTGCAGTTGCTGTAAAGCATTTGCCCCCAATGGTGTCTTACCCAATACTCTGGATATACATTACATTACATCACTGCTGCCATCTATACACAACACTATTCTTTAGTGAGAAGTGAGTGTGATCAGATGCAGCTCTTGAGACTATTATGATTTTATTTTAAATGGATGTGTTTTAGTACCTTGGCCTTTAGCACAAGCCACTGTTGTATTTTAAGACAGAGTTGTTGCCTTTTTTAAAAGTGAAACAGATCTTGAGGTTGTGATTTAAATGTGTTTTTCTTTTAGTAGACTCTATGAAAATTTCTCCCATATCCCGTTTGTTTTTCTGCATTTAAGGAAACAAATTATAGCTCAAATCCATTGGGATTCACACATTTTTAAGAGTTCATACTCATTCATGTAAGTTAATAAGAAAGTATATTTACATAAATGAAGAATAATATTCTCTGAAGTTTCTAAAGTGAAGACAAATTATGAGCTCATAGTAAATTAAACATGAAACCAAGATATTCTGGACCACGTTATGGTATGGCTCATAGAAAAGAGAATAAGAAAGACGTAAACTAGTACTAATCAGTGTGTCTTTGGGAGGGAAAGAAGACTGTGGTATGGAGTTTCCAGTCAAACACAGAATCTTTCTAAAGTAGTAGCATCTTACTGACTTTTCAATTCAATATTCACTCTACAAGCAAGTGATACATGACGATTCCTTATGATTTATAGTGAGAATATAAAGTGGATAGGGGATAAAAATAAGGCTTATAAATATACAAAGGTCTAATAAGCAGTATGCACCCACTCCCTCCAAATGTGTCCATGTCCTAATCTCTGAGACCTATGATATATGTAACATTTCATGTCAAAAGTGACTTTGTGGATATGTAATTAAAATATGGAGATTATTTTGGGTTAGCATGGCCCAATCTAATCGTACAAACTCTAAACGCAGAGAACTTTCTCCAGCTGGAGGCAGAAGATATGCATTTGATGATTTTCTGAAAAAGCAAGTTTATAAGTTCCAACTTATAATTATGATTCTTATCAACTTTGCCTGGAAAGATAAAATGTAGAGAACATACTACCATTACCCAGCATGGACATAGGCCTATATCAATATTAAATTCTTAGAAGGGACAATCCCTTGAGAAAAGTAAAATTCAAAATATACATCTAGATAACTAAATGTAATAAACTTCTGTAGTGAGTGATTAAATATAGACTAACTAAAATATTTAAAAGTTCTTATCTTAATATTTTGGTAGTGATCTCTATAACTTTGGCATTTTATCTAGAGATGCAAAAATGTAGTCAGGAGTATTATAGAGCTTGCTTATTCCTCTAGAACAGTGGTTCTCAACCTTTTTTAATGCTGTGACCTTTTAATACAGTTCCTTATGTTGTGGTGACCCCCAATCTTAAAATTATTTTTGTTGCTACTTCATAACTGTAATTTTGCTACTGTTAATGAATCATAATGTAAATATCTGTTTTCCGATGGTCTTAGGCGACCTTGCTAGCAGTTTTCAACCTGTGGGTCGCGACCCACAAGTTGAGAACCACTGCTGTAGAGCCTAAGACCATCAGAAAACACAGATATTTACATTATGATTCATAAAAGTAGCAAAATTACAGTTATGAAGTAGCAATGACAATAATTTTATGATTGGGGGTCACAACAACATGAGAAACTGTATTAAAAGGTCACAGCATTAAAAAAGGTTGAGAACCACTGCTCTAGAAGAATATCAAAATGAGAAAAATACACACATAATTTATCAAAAAGGAAACTTGGTTTAATTTAGTAGAAATAGTATTCAGTACAATATTTCCTCTAAAACTGAGTGTGCATATGTGTAGCAAATCTGGGGACACGTTGAGTATTCAAGTTTCTTATAAAGTATAAGTAATTTTTCTCCTTATCCTTTCTTTTAATTAGCTTTGAAGAATTGTTTCTTATATGAAGTTGGAATTGCTACTTGTTAATTATGTGATTATGACTATTATACTTACTCCCTAGTAATCACTTATGAAAATTGGTAGAAACTTTTAATACAAATCCTACATAATAAAAGAGGAATGTGCTAATTATCCATTACACCCTGAAGCATAACGTTTGATTATAGATCTGCAGGATTGTAGGACAGTGAACTATAAGTGAGTCTTGGAAAGCTGCAGGAAGCAGAGAGCTACAGGAGGGAGCAGGGCAGCAAGCTATGTTGGGAGAATCTACAGAAGGGCAGCAGAGGCTACTGGTACATGGATTTATGCATAGAGCTGCTAATTTATATATAAACAATATCTTTTTGAAGAAAAGAAAATGGAAAATGATGATGTGGGACTGTTCTTAATGACTGATTATCATAATCACAGATATTAGGAGTTAATTTCTGATGTAGAAAAAGATAAAAATTTTGCTATATTGATAACAAAAGGGATTAGGAGCAAGAATGGATACAGAGGCTATGTAAAAAGTAATTTTAATGTTATATTATTTCATATTAGAATAATAAAATTATTATTCTTATTATGTAAACTCTCCTATCTAAGTAATGTGCAACCTCTCCTATCTAAGTAATGTGAAAATTTACCATCCCTCCACCACACCCACAAGCCATGCCCACCAGCCAATCCGGAATGAGTATGCAAATTAACCCAACCAAGATGGCTATGGCCATAGAGCAAGCAGGAGGCCTGGGTTACCCCAGTGATGGAGAAAGCCAAGCTTTCCACACATCCTGGCTGGCCTAGGCCTCCACTCAAGGCTACGAAGTTTCAATTATAGAAGATAAGTCAATCCCAACAAAAATGGTTACAGCCACCAAACAAGGAGGCTTGCCTCTACTCAAGGCTAAAAAGTTTCAATTGTAGGAGATAAATAAATCCCAGATACCAGGGCCTCTACTTGGGTCACCAGGGGGCATGGCCAGTCTGCAAACCACCACAGGCCCCTCACCCAGGCCACCTCAAATCCCAAGGGAACTACCACTCTGGTCCAGGACACCCTTCAAGGCAAACCAGCTGGCCCCCACCCATGCACCAGGCCACCTCTATTTTAATTAATAAAAGAGTAATATGTAAATTGACCATCACTCTAACACACAAGGTGGCTGCACCCATGTGGTCAAAGATGGCTACCCCCATGTGGACACAAGATGGCTGCCACAAGATGGCCAGCAGGGGATGGCAGTTGGGAGGGACCAGGCCTACGAGGGAGGGCAGTTGTGGGTAATCAAGCTTGCAGGGAAGGGCAGTTATGGGTGACCAGGCCAGCATAGGAGGGAAGTTGGGAGCAACTGGGCCTGCAGGAAAGTGTAGTTGGGGGGGACCCAGGCCTGCAGGTGAAAGCAGCTGGTGGGGAAAAGGCCTGTAGGTAAGGGAAGTTATCGGTGACCAGCCCTTCAGGGGAGGGAAGTTAGGAGCAAACAGGCTGGCAGGGGAGCAGTTAGGCATCAATCAGGTTAGCAGGGCAGTGGTTAGGGTGTGATCAGGAAGGCAAGCAGGTGAGCAGTTGGAAGCCATGAATCCTGGATTGTGAGAGGGATGTCCGACTGCCCATTTAGGCCTACTCCTACCAGGATAGGGCCTAAAGGGGAAGGTGAAAATCTCTCGAGGGGTCCCAGATTGGAGAGAGTACAGGCTGGGCTGAGGGACAGCCCCCACCCATGCACGAATTTCATGCACCAAGCTTCAAGTATAAAATAAAGATGGACACGGTCCTGCCTCATAGAACATGTGTAACAAATGCTGGAGTAACAGTACAAAAAGTCAGGTAATAAATATCATGAAAGAATATGATTGGATCAAGAAAGATTAATTAGGAATCAATTTAGCCAAGAATATACAATGGAAAAAACAGTTGAGATAAACAGATGTAAAAACAGGTTTCTCTAGGAGAATTCCAGTAGATATATCTGCTTTTCCATGTAGTTGAATAGATCTAATTTGTTCATTAAAAAAGATTATCTTCATTAGTAAGAGTAAATAAAATTGGCTTTATTAGAGAATGTGAGCTCTGGGTTTCAGTATTGGATTTGGGAATCATTAAGCTTTTTGAAAACTCTGTAACAATATAAATGCTTCTAAAAAGACAAGTTAGTATTATATAGCAGTATTCTTTGAGAAGGGATAACTTTCAAACATGTTGACACCATAAGTATACAAGTATACCAAAAGTGATAAACTTATCTAACACCTGGAATTTTAATATAAGTGACAAACAGATGGAGTTTCTTTTCTAATAGTTAATGTTTCTGATAATGCTCATGACATATTTCTTAATATAAATAGAACAAGTACATAGTTGTATTTTAGAATACCAAATCTAGGAAATATTATTTTAAATATAAGTTCTAAAAAGTAAGTATCTCAAAAATTCCATCAGTTAAAGCTGAAGGTCTCTATAAAGGTTAATTACTCGACAAAATAATAAGCATGCAGAATAAAAATTTAGTGCATGAAAAGTATTATAAAGATCCATGTTTTAAAACACTGCTATTAAGAGATGAAAACAAATAAAAATATAATACTAAATGATTTGAAATAGGTCTTAATAGGTTTTTTTAATTTCTATGAACCAAAATGTATTGTGTTAGCATAATATATTTCTTAATGTTTCCCAATTTTTAATTCAATTATTCATTTAAAAACATGTATTATAAACAGAATAAAGTTATTTGATAGTATATTACTTTAAAACATATAAAGGAAGGTAGTAAGAGAGAAAGTGAGAAACATCTATCAGCTGCCTCCTGTTTGCCCCCTACTGGGAATTCAGCCTCCATTCAGGCATCTGTCTTGACTAGGAATTGAACTTGTTATCTTTCAGTGCATGGGACAACACTCAACCAAGTGAGCCACATCAACCAGAGCTTAGGTGGTTTTTATAACATAATATGCATAATTGGTTTAATTCATTAGTAACAAAGAAATCATTTTCAATCCCATTTTGACACATGAAATTCTGATATCTGTTAACAGATGATGAATTGCAATGCCTTCAGTTAATGTAGATAAAGAAAAAAGTTGAAATCACAATGTGGTTCGGTTATTTTGCAGGAGGGTAAAAAGCTTAAAAGTGCTCCATCCAGTGTCTACAGCACATCCATCATGGAAACTAAGTGTTCTGCCAGGAGAGCTGGCATTCACATTCACAAAAGAGATGTAGTTTTTGCTTTGCTTCACCACACTTCCTTTGAAAATGCACACCCGAAGAGGTTCAGCAATTCCACTCTGTATGAGGCTGTGTGTGCTTCAATAAATCAAATACTTGGTGAGAATCTTAGTTTGAATATGTTAACCTTGAGAAATAACAAGTCATTAAGGCATTGAAAAAATGTCTAAAAATAAAAGATGAGAAGCAAATATAATTTTCTTTTTTATTTCCAGCTCTGTAGTCCATATTTATCAAATATTAAAACAGCATTACTTTAAAATGTTCAAATAGAAAAAGCAGACTCTATATTTCTACTTAATTGCCATTCTGTAATATAACATAGCCACATATTTACAAGTCAAGTTCATTTTAATATTAGTCCTAAACACTTTTTCTTTTACTTAAGATAAAAACAATGAAATAGCTTACTCTCTTCTGTATTTTTTTCTGTAGTATTATAAAATTCATTAGGTAGTCATATTTCATAATTGGTAAAAAAAATACAAAATTGGTACATATACTATTACAGATGGTGATTCTGGTCTAATGAAGAGAGTTGGAGGGCTTTGGTTCAGGAAATTTCTGTATCCTGAAATTTCCTTATTGGCAAGGGCCAGTTCAAAAATAGAGTGATGACATTTTCCAGGCATTATGAGGTGGTGAGCATTTAATAAGTCAACATATATGATCTGTGCTTCCAAAGTGGAGTTAGGTATTGGATTGATAAAGTTTTCAGGATGCTGAAATCATAACTTTGATTGACTTTTCATATCTTTAATTGTTGGAACTCTTGGAATATAACTATCAATGGTATAAAAGGTCTTCCACACGAGTAAGAAACTCAGAACGCTTAAGATGACAGAGGGAGAAGACATGATTCCAAATTGCTAAGAGTGAGCAAGCTAGCTGCCAGCAGTAAAGCCAAAAGCATCCAGACCATCGAGAATTGAGGAGGGCCCAGCCAATGTGGCTCAGTGGTTGAATGTTAACCCATGAACCAAGAGGTAATGTTTCAATTCCCAGTCAGGGTACATGATTGGGTTTTGGGCTCAATCCCCAGAGGGGGTGTCCAGGACGCAGCCAATCTCATTATTGATCTCTCTCTCTCTCTCTCTCTCTCTCTCTCTCTCTCTCTCTCTCTCTCTTCTTCTCTAGGAATTAATAAAAATGTATTTTAAAAGAAAAAAGAAAAATAATTGAGAAGGGACTATCTTAGAGGTTATCATAAGAATATGGCACCTTATAATTCATTTTTACAAAGCTCATCAGACCTGCAGTTCCTCAATAATGTCTTCCTCAATAGATATTTAACTGAATGAAGGTTGGAAATATTGGAGTCCATCCTATTTACAGCCATTTTCAATGTCTTGAATAGTACTTACCATATAGTAGGTGCTTAATGTTTATTTATTTATAAATTATCCAAAAAGTTTCTTCCCAATAAATTTGGGATTCAAGGAAATTGGAGTGACTTAACCCTCAAGGACTTCCTTTTACCAATCATAAGGGATTATGACAAAAGGAATTTGAACTAAATATAAAAGTTAAATTCTAATTCTTTTTTTATTATTGTTCTTATTTTTATTGATTTCAGAGTGAGGAAGGGAGAGGTAGAAACATTAACGATGAAAGTCAATCATTTTAAATAAATCTTTATTGTTCAGTTTATAACAGATGTCCCCCCCATAGCTCCCCTCCACTTGATTCCCCAACCCCCCCCACCCCACGCCCTTACTCCCCATCACTGTCCTCATCCATAGGTGTAAGATTTTTGTCCAATCTCTTCCTGCAGCCCTCACTTCCCCTTTCCCCCAAAAAGTGTTAGTCCATTCCCTTTCTATGCCCCTAAATCTATTATATTCACCAGTTTATTCTGTTCATTGGATTTTTTATTCACTTAATTTTTAGATTCACTTGTTCATAGTATGTATTTGTTATCACTTTGTTGTTCATAATTTTGATCTTTACCTTTTTATTCTTCTTCCTATTCTTAAATAAAACCCTTCAGCATTTCATATAATCCTAGTTTGGTGGTGATGAACTCCTTTAGCTTTTTCTTGTCTGTGAGGCTATTTATCTGACCTTCAATTCTGAATGATAGAGATCCAAGATGGCGGCATAGGTGAGCACCTAAACTGCTGCTCCACACAACAATTTCAAAACTACAACTAAAAGACAGAACAGACATCATCCAAAAACACAGGAAAGCTGTCTGAGTGGAAATCCTACAACTAGAATGAAAGAGGGAGGCTCACGGAGACCCAGAGGAGTTGCAAAAAGCTGAGGTATGAAGACAAGCGCGTGGAGAGAGCAGGTGCCAGACTACCTGGCTGGCTTTCTCTGGCGGGAGAGAGACAGAGACTCCCAACTGCAATGGACCCCTTGTCGTTATGGCACTGAAACCCGGGTTTGACCGAAACTCATATGGGGGAAGTGTGGACTGTGAGAAGGGAGAAATCCATGAAGATTTGGGGGAGCCAAGAAAGGGCAGAAGTCTGCGGGCAAGCACACCCCTGTGCTCAGAGGACGGACTGCTGATTGTACCACTGGCTGGTGGGCCAGAGACAGAACCTACAGACTGCACTACTTCTAACTCCACTAAACCCCAGTTTTGAGTGAGACCCTGGGGACCCAGACTCATATGGTCTCAGAGCACAGGGGAGCCGGAAAGGCAGTGGTCTAGAGGCACTGCACACACACAGGGACCGCTCCATCTATTACCCAGAGAGTCGTGAGACCCAGGGGCCGCATAGGGCAAGGCTGACTAGAAGGCAAAGCAGTCCTTAAGCTCTGAGACTCCACCCCTCCAAAGCTCAACAGAGAAGCTTTTGCAGTTTTGCAAGTCTTGTATCATAAAGCCGAATCCAACACAAAAGTTCTCCTGGCATAGTGAAAATGCAGAGACAAAGGAAGAAATCACAAACAAAAGAAATGGAGGAAAACAAACGACTGGATATAGAGTTCAAAACCACAGTTATAAGGTTTTTCAAGAATTTCCTAGAAAAAATGGATAAATTTAGTGAGACCCAAGAGAAGATGAAAAAGGATCAACAAGAAATTAAACATACACTGACTGAAATAAAAAAAAGTATTATACAGAGACCTAACAGCAGACTAAAGGAAGGCAAGAATCAAGTCAAAAAGTTGAAATATAAAGAATCAGAAAACACTCAACTGGAAAAGCAAGAAGAAAAAAGAATCCAAAAATGTGAAGATAATGTAAGGAGCCTCTAGGACAACTTCAAGTGTACCAACATCAGAATTGTGGGGGTGCCAGAAAAAGAGAAAGAGCACCATACTGAAAACCTATTTAAAGAAATAATGACTGAAAACTTCCCCCACCTGGTGAAAGAAATAGACTTAGAAGTCCAGGAATTGCACAGAACCCCAAATAAAAGGAATCCAAAGAGGACCACACCAAGACACTTCATAATTAAAATACCAAGAGCAAAAGACAAAGAGAGAATATTGAAAGCAGAAAGAGAAAAACAGTTCATTACCTACAAGGGAGCACCCATACGATTGTTAGCTGATTTCTCAACAGAAATTATGCAGGTCAGATGGGAGTGGCAAGAAATATTGAACATGATGAATAGCAAGAACCTACAACCAAGAATACTGTATCCAGCAAAGCTATCATTCAGAATTGAAGGGCAGATAAAGATCTTCACAGATAAAAAAAAGCCAAAGTAGTTCATCAACACCAAAGCAGTATTATATGAAATGCTGAAAGGTACTCTTTAAGAAGAAGAAGAAAAAAAAGGTAAAAGATAAAAAAAAATTATGAACAACAAATACATATCTATCAACAAGTGAATCTAAAAATTAAGTGAATCAAAAATTTGATCAACAGTGTAAACTGGTGAATATAATAGAATCAGGAGCACAGAAAGTGAGTGGACTGATAATTCTCAGGGGGAAAGGGATGAGAGGATACAGGGAGAGACTTGACAAAAATCATACACCTATGGATGAGGTCAATGCAGGGGGAGGTAAGGGTAGAGGGAGGGGTGGGAGCTGGGTGGAGGGGAGCTATGTAGGGAAAAAAAAGAAACAAATGTAATAATCTGAACAATAAAGATTTAATTTAAAAAATAAATAAATAAAAATAAAAAAAATTCTGAATGATAGCACTCTTGGTTGTAGGTTCTTGCTTTTCATCGTGTTATATATTTCCTGCCACTCCCTTTTGTCCTGCATAGTTTCTGTTGAGAAATCAGCTGACAGTCATATGGGTACTCTCTTGCAGGTAACTAACTGTTTTTTTCTTGCTGCTTTCAAGATTCTCTCTTTGTCTTTTGCCCTTGACATTTTAATTATGATGTTTCTTGGTGTGGTCCTCTTCAGATTCTTTTTGTTTGGTGTTCTGTGTGCTTCCTGGACTTATAAGTCCATTTCTTTCACCAGGTAGGGAAAGTTTTCAGTCATTATTTCTTTAAATAGGTTTTCACTATCATGCTCTCTCTCTCTTTTTCTGGCACCTCCATAATTCTGATGTTGATATGCTTGAAGTTGTCCCAGAGGCTCCTTACACTATCTTCACATTTTTGGACTCTTTTTTCTTTTTGTTTTTCTGTTAAGGTATTTTATGCTTCCTCATATTTCAGATCTTTGATTCTTTGATTTGATTCTTGGGGTCCTCTCGTCCATTGTTGGATTTATGTATATTATTCTTTATTTCAGACAGTGCATGCTTCATTTCTGGCTGGTCCTTTTCCTTTTTTTTTTTTTTGTTGGCATTCTCATTAAGATCCTTGAAAGTCTCACTAAGTTTCTTGGCAGTTTGTAGAATATTCTTGAGTAACCTTATAAATGTGGTTTTGAACTCTATGTCCAGTCGTTTGTTTTCCTCCATTTCTTTCATTCCTGACATGTTTCTTCATCTCCACATTTTGGCTGCTTCCCTGTATTGATGGAGTGGCTTTGTGTGCTGGTTTCATTTAGGGCCCAGTAGCTCTGCCTCCCTAATCACCTGAGGTGGACACTCTTGGTGCACTCCTTTGTGGGCTGGGTTCACAGTCTTGTTGCAGTTAAGCCTTGATTGCTATTGGTACACTAGGTGGAATTAACCTCCAGGCCAATTGACTGTGAGGATTAGCTGTGTCTATTAATGGAAGAACTGTTGTGCTGGAGATACCCGTATGGGTCAGGACAGTGGGGCTTTGGTGCTCACTGAGTCTGCCTCTTGAGTGTGTCACTTATGTATGTGAGGAGTTGAAGTCTGGTATCGTCTCACACTGACCTACCTCTAGGCACACTGGTTCCTGGATCTCCAAGAAAGTGCAAGTCAGCTAGTGCCTGAGGCCACCCAGCAGGTGCTACAGGGAGACTTGCAGATTTCTGCTCTTTACTTGAAGTTTGGAAGTTTGGAAGTTTTCTGACCCAGTTGCAATTTGTTAGATTATGCTGCTAGAGGGCAGGCCATTCATATGCAAAAGTTGCCGTACAGCTGAGTGGGTTTGTAAATTGGATCTCAGGGAATCACTAGGCTAGGGCATAGCAAACAGTAATGACTGCCAGTCAGTCCTCTCTACTGCGTTCTATTCAGTGTCCTGTGTCTCGTGCCCCAGCGCAGTAAACAATGATTCCAGTGCACAACTTTGCAAGAGACCCACCTTCCCTTTCCGACCCAATGGCAAACAGTCCAGTTTCTCCCTGTATGAGTCTGGGTCCCCAGAATCTCACCAGAAACTAGAGTTCAGGGAGTTGGGAACTTGTAACTCTCTCCCAATTGAAAAACAACAGCGCACTCCAGCCCAATTTGCAGGTCTCTGAACCTCTTCCTTTCTGAGCCTCTGCACATCCTACCAGGTTTGGATGCCCTTTTTTCTTTCCTTCTAGTTGTAGAACTTCCACTCCGCCAGCTTTCCAAAGATTCTAGGGGATAGTCATTTTGTCTTTTACTTGTAGTTTTGATGTGTTTGCCGGAGACAGCACTTGTAGGTGTATACCTTATGCTGCCATCTTGGTTCTGAAAGTGAATCATTGATTGGTTCCCTCCTGGTAGATGCTCAACACCTAAGCCACACCAGCTGGGCTCCAATTATTCTTTTTTCTCATCATTGCTTCTCTGATGTAACATATTTTTAGTCTTGTTAGGTCCATAAAGAGTCAGAAATTTTGAAACACTTAAGATGATTGCTGTGCAGATGTTTCTAGGATTGTCATGGCAAGCAAAACAGCATGATGATTGGTTGAGATTATATTTCCCATAAACCCTTATAAAAATCATCAATGAAAAAGAATAAAACTTTTTTGTGTGTGTTTGTGTACAATAAAGAATATCATTTAATCACATTTTTTACACACATCCTCATTTGGTGTCAATCAACTGTATAGGTAGACAAAATCCAAAAATCCTTTTTATTCAATTCATTTTTATCAGAGATTCCATTCACTGATTCAACACTTATTTATCAAGTATACAAAATGTACCAGGCACTGTTCTCGGCCAGGAAGTAACAGCATTAAAAAGGACTAATATTCTTCACAATTTTTAACATTCTATTGGGAAAAATCAATAAGCAAATATAAAGGGTGTGTGAGGGGGGAAGGTATCTGTAGTCTGACAAAGCAGAATACTATAAAAAATAAAGCAGATAAGCCTGGCCGGTGTTGCTCAGTGGTTTAGCATCGATCTATGAACCAGGAAGCCATGGTTCGATTACCAGGGCATATTCTCAGTTATGAGCTTGATCCCCAATAAAGAATATTCATGAGGCATCCAATCATTGATTCTCATCATTGATGTTTCTATTTCTTTCTCTCTATCTTTTCCTCTCTAAAGTTGATAAAAATATTTTTCAAAAAATAAAATAAAGCAGACAAGAAAGGACAGTTCATAATTTGGATGGAGGAGGTATTTTAAATAAAGCAGTCAAGAAGTTCCTCTCTAAGGAGATAACATTTGAACAGTGACACAGATGATAGATAGTAAAGAGAAAATTATGTGAGGATCTAGCAAATAACAATTCAGTTTAAAGGCCCTGAGATTAAAATGAATTTAGGTCACTTAAGAAGCATCAACAATATACATATTGTTGGGTGGGTGACTGAGTTAGTGAAAAAAAATTAGAAATCACTAATTGTAGAGTATTTGTACTTAGGCCTGAAAACTTCCTATGTTATCCATAATGTAATGGAACACTCTGAAGGGATGCAGTTTGATGTTGAGGGGCAGATGTATAAACTTATAGAAGAATATTATCATATAGCCTTTGCTCTGTTTCTTCCACTGCTTTGTGGAAAATATGCTATGTGACTAATAAATAGGAAAACCAATTGGAAGATGACTATTTTATTTAGCCCAAGCAAAAGAAAATAATTGCTTAGGTTAAGATCCTAATTGTATAGATGGCAAAAATAAGGTTGAATTTTATGTATTTTGATGATAAAGCCTATAAAACTTGCTGATTTACTAGATAGTGAGAATTGAGGAACAAAATAAAATGCTCAAGGTTATTTCATAAACAATTGAATGTGTGTGTAGTTATGCCTTTAATTAAAATGGACATAGCTAGAAGGATCAGATTTGAGAAGTAAAATAGGTAGTAATAAAAAGTTATACATAAATATATATACATATATATAATGTAAAATATTTTTTAGCTCTACAGTTCAAAGATGATATAGGTTTGAAAGTTGGAATAAAATTATAATGTATTCAAAGTCATAGAAGTGGATAATATTGTTTGGTAAGTAAAGTAGAGAGGAACAGAGAACATTGGATGTGGCAAATTTCAAGTGAGAAAAAGGAAAATATTCAGGAAAGAAAAAGTTGACATAGCCAGTCAAATATGAAGCAAACAAAAGGAAGTAGTGCCTCCGAAGGCAAATGGGAACTGACTGGTCAAGAACAAAATAGTAAAGTTGCTGCTGAGTGTTTGAACATGAAAAGGAAATAAAATTAATCATTAGATTTTATACAACATGGATCTATTGATGACCTTATTGAGAGCAGTTTCATTGGTGTGGTGGTGACAAAATCCTAATGATAATACATTAATAATGGAATTAAGAGATGAACAAGTAATTAGTGAACATAGACTAACCACTAAAAGAGCTTTGTTTCAAAGAATTACTAAGAAAGGTGATGGTAACTGGAGTGGTCATTCCATTTTTTGTTTTTTTATTATTATTATTTCTTTTGGATATGATCCAACAGAGAAAGAAAAAAAATGGTGTCAAAGGGAAGAAAATAAATAACTTCACGAGCAACCTCTTTGAGTAAGAGGAAAAGGGCTGGAGCCCAGGTTGATGTATTACCTCTCTTTGAAAGCCAGAATGATTTATATACTGAGAGAAAAAATAATGTAAAGAATAAGGTTACAGGTGGGTAACAGATCAGTGATAGAAATGTGAAATCATTATTTCTCAACTGTTTCATCATTGATTTTTAAATTATTTGACCACCATTATGAGTGAAGCCTAGAAAATGATTTTAGAGTTATAACATTATCTTCAAGAGAGACATTTCAGAGGTCTAAATTAATAAATAAAATGTAAATATGTGAGTAAAGGCAACAAACGAATATGTGGTAGAGACAAAAGGCTGAAACACCTGTGTAGTTGAAACGTTATTACAGAGTTGTCTATAGAAAGCTGAAAAAATATGTGAGAGGGTAGAAAGAATGTAGGATGCTTGACTATGGGCAGTTAAAAGTGGAGTCATTATTGAAAAGTGCAAATTCCAATGTATGATCATAAGCTTGAATATCTGCAGTAGGGTAAGAGAAAAGTTGTGACATGGTCAAACCATATTGGTGATATGGTTTCAGTTAAAACTAGCATTAGAAGAATCACCTCTGTCACTTTTTAAATTTTAAGAATGATGCCAGGAGTCCTCTGTAGAGGAAGACAGGGAGCCAGTGCCAAAAAAAAATGTAATGAACAAAGGAGGTAATGTTGAGGTAGTAGATGACCACACGAGGAAAATGTGGGTGATAGAGTGTGATGGCATGTACTTCTTTGGCACTGTGGTAATTGATATGTCGTAAAAAAAATCTACTGAGAGCTCAAAATTTAGGAGGACATTTTCAGACTTTCATAATACATAGAATATTACAGCAAAGGTGACTCCACTTGAGAGCAGGGGAAGCTGTTGTCTTCAGAGATAGCCAAGTTTCAATAAAGAATCGAAGATGAAGGGACCCTTCAACCATGAAATTGAAGCTGTATGAACTTTGCTGTTCACAGAAAATGAGCTCAGGAGGGTATAGTGAGAACTCATTTTTGTAGACTTGGGATATTCAAATAATAATAAAAATTACAATTTTAATTATGATAATGTTAGCCACTGATATGCATTGTGTGATTACTATATACTAGGTATCATGTTATCTGCTTTATACATCCTACTTACATTTATCTTTACAATATCCTATTGCTTAGTCTATTATCTGCATTTTATGGTTGTAAAATGTTAAGTAACCTGCCTAAAATTATTTAGCCAGGATTGGGATCCATATTTCTGACACAATGACTGGATTTCTAAAAATTGTTTTGTTTTTAATTATAGCAATCATTCATTAGCCATGCATTTCTTTCTTCATGTTGGTGTAATGACCAGTGTATAGAATGCTACGACATTTAACTAAAAATGTAAGTTAGATGGATTATATTAAAATACAGGTTAGTATTATTATAAAATATCTCTGAATATTTTGATCAGTTACAAACAAAAGTTTATAAAATGACCTTAGTAATAACTGTATCTATTCTTGGTAAATTCAAAAGAAGATTGCATTTCCTCTCCTTTCCCCATTTATATTTTCCTCCTTTCTCCAGATCTCAAAACTAACGGGACTACCATGTTTTTCAGATTAAATTCACTATTTATTAATTTGTTCATGGAAAAAATACTTGTTAAGTTCTCATGTCATATGTTAGAAACTGCGCTAAGCACAGTGGAGAGTAAGACTGATACAATTCCTTGCATCTTAAAATACAACACCTATTGGGAATGTCAACACTAAATGTGTAATTGCACAGTTTTGAAATTTAACGTACAATTGTGGGAAGTGCTTTGGATGAAAAAATACAAATTCCAACATGAATATACAACAGGAAAAAAAAATGCAGCTGTGTTACAATAACTTCCTCCATAAGGTTGTAAGTCACATGCAGTACTCTCAATGGTGTGTTTGCTAAAATGAAGATGGAATCTATTACCTACCTCATTTATCTGTGGTTAGGTCAGATTTATGCAGAGCCAAAGCAAAGCAAGGGTTGAGTGATTATATGACTGATACAGATTTTAAAACTTCCAATTGATTCTATAGGCCAAGAAACCAAACCTCTCAGCTTTTGCAGCAAGTCAGACAATAGAGGAAATAAGACCTAGGCCCTCTGGTTCCTAATTCAGTCTGTATCTTCTAGACCACAAACCATTTCAGGATTAATTTTATAATCTAACAATTCTGAATAAATCTTTGCATTGTGCTCATTGCTCTCTTTTCTGTGTTAAAAAAAGAAAATATTTCTTCCATTGACCTTGAACAACAAAACATTATAACCACATCTTCTATTCCCAGCCTAATCTATAAGAAAGATCAAGAAATATTAGAAAACAGCTATTAAAAACTTTTAAAAGAGACATAGATATTCTGGCTTGAGAGTAGTCTGTCCTGACAACTATCTTGACTCATCTTTAGAAATAAAAGTGTGTAATGTAAAATGCCTTTAATAAGCTATCATCTGTTAAAATGTCCTGCTGAAACTCAAGGTCTGATCATTGTAGAATTATGGAGAGACCAGGTTGCTTTACTTAGTACCAGACTTCTTCCCAGCTTGTTCCCAGGACTCAGCTAACCCATCAATTTTAGGAGACCAGCAAAACTAAAGCCAAACTCTTGCCTTTTAGCCCTAGCGCTTTGGCAAAAGAATAAAAAGGAGGCCAACCTTAAGAGTTATAGCTTCTAATGTCTTAGCTTTCTTTTAATAAGTATGTATTCAGAGCACATCGACAATAGTGCGACTGACATTGTTACTAATATAGAACAAGTCAAAATACAAAGCATTTTAAATGGTTCACCGTCTTTAAAAATGATTTCTGGATTCGTTTCTCCTTCTAAACCAGAGGCTCCTGCTGCTCCTCTAGGTAGTGAGATCTCTAAAGGGCCAGACAGTGGTGACTGTGATGAATAGTATTCATATTCAAAGGTGCCCTGAGTGAAAAGCCAAAGAATGAAAAGCTGGTCTCACTTGTGTGATACTGGTCTTGGAGACAATAAGTGTCTGTACATGTACTTTGAAAGCCAGACCTTTTAAGTTGATTGTTAAGCAGTTAACAGTTAATACTGTGAAATGTTCCATTCTTTAGTGGTGGTGAATTTACATCAAAAACTTTCCAGGAAAGTGTAAACCTAAAGCTGCCTTCTGTTGAGCATAAATAATCTAATGACTGTGTTTTAACATGGAAGAATTTAAGCTTTAAAAAGTCTGAAGAAAATAGATCCAATATGTAAGGATTATTCACTATAATTGGCATTAATGTATAATTTACATACTAAAATGTCCTCAGTTCTTAACAAGTGCAAATAAGTAAAATTAAGAGTGAGAAGAGTTATCCTACAAGACCAAAAATAAAATTACTAACTTTTTCTTTGGTTATTACTTTGGAGGTTGTTATAATTTGCTTTAAGTTACTGGTTAGCATTTCTTTAAGGCAAGTTTAAGTGGTATAAAGACTAATCAGCAAAAAGTTCAAAAAGGTTATTTAATAGTGACCTAAATATGTTGTTCAATTAAGTACCAAAGGAATCAAACCTATATTAAGTTGTATATTTAAAAAAATAAAAATAACCCTACCTATTTTGGCTCAGTGGATAGAGCATTGGCCTTCAGTTTTTATTCCAGTCAAGGGCACATGCCTGGGTTGCAGGCTTGATCCCCAGTAGGGGGCATGCAGGAGTCAGCCAATGAATAATTTTCTTTCATCATTGTTGTTTCTAACTCTCTTCCCTCTCCCTTCCTCTCTGAAATCAATGAAAATATATTTTAAAGAATCTACCTAATAAAAGACTAACATGTTAATTGACCATACCTTTATGATGCCCACCAGCAAATCAGGAGTGAGTATGCAAATTAACCCAACAAAGATGGTGGCTTAATTTGCATACACAGGCACTGAATGACAGGGCAGGACACAGGTGTTCCACACCATCCCACCCGCTACTGGCTCCTGGGCAACGTGGGAAGACAGAAAGGCTGCTCTGGTCAGAGCAAAGGCAGTACCAGCAGCCAGAGGAATGAAGGCCCATTATTGCATGAATCTTTGTGCATTAAGCCTCTAGTAAATAAATAAAAGAATTGTTAAGCTAAGCAACTTTCCCTTCAAATCCCAGTCTAGTGTAAAATTCCATCAAAAGTATTATGATATTATACTACAACCTACATCAATAAAATGGCAGTTTGACATATTGTGAAGAAAAATCAGCTACACTTCAATAAGCCCAACTCCCTAGAAAGAATAGGAAGTGAAAATTACAGAGTATGCCTCATCCACAACAAGTCATGGGAGACAATAGAGCCATCTGATTCTGTTATGGCACAGTGGCCTTTCTTTCACAAGGGGTGGTTTCCAGCCAAAAGAACCTTGTTTCCTTAGACACTACATATCACTAATGTGCCAAGATAGACAGGTAACTCTGAGGAGTCAATAGGGAGATTAAGATGGGACTCTGGTCTTCCGAGCCATGATATTCTTCTATCCCAATTTGAGTACACATACATTTATAATCTAACTTGTATTTTAAAATTTATAATAAGCTTTTCATTTGGATAATGAAAACAGCCTGCTTAACGAAAACCCCATGACTGCCAACATTTGATAATGAAAAAACTAAAATGGGGAACCTTTCAGTCTTGATTTATAGCATCTGAAGTATAAGCATAGTTGCCAAGTGCAAATTTACTATTCATTGAAGCCCTGGTGCAATGAAGAGGTATAAATAATCAGACAACTGTAGATAGACAGTAAATCTGCTTCTGGCTTCCTTTCCTTTGATGTTTCATAAGGGAATCCAGGATATTGTGGGGGCATGTCCCTGAACTTTGAAGTTGACATGATAGCCATTCAGTTCTAGGGAAATTTAAAAATGGTACAATGCACCAGTTACCACTCTGATCTAAAAGAAAAATTTCTTATTATTTGTTTGTCTGTTTGATTTGGGGGCTTGGGATCTGCCTTCCTCCTGAATAGGTAATGACATCCTCCTGACATAACATATGATCCTTTACAGTTGCAGATACTTTAACCAGATGTCTTTTATTCTGTATCCCTATAGCTTTCTCATAACCCTCAATACTATCTTTGAGATTTAAAACAACTCAGGCCTCATCACTGAACTTACTAAACCTTCCTCTACCTGTATTCTTTTCAAAAATCAGAAAAGAAAGTTCATCTTTGGGGATATAAAATATGTCTTCATGGAAAAGTCAACTTTTGTTATGGACTTGGAAATATGGCTAGCATTTCTTTTATGGAATTTTCAAGGGTGTTCTAGGTGAAAGAGTACATAGGAACAATGGTATTTTAGGTAAATTAGTTGACTTGAACATTGGAGATTTGTAAGATAAAAAGCTGAAAAGTGAGCTTGAGGCTTTGTCATGGAAGGACTTGAAAAAGAGGAAGCATTTATTCTTAATTCAACATGCAGAGGTTTAAAGGTATTGAGTATTGAGCAATAATAATACAATCTCAACTTCACTGTGCAAAGATTAATCAAACTATAATGTATAGGAAAACTGGAAAGGAGAAAGGACCAGGGAATTGATTTAGACCAAATACAGTAAAGGCTGTCTACGGTTTGGACATAATAAATGGAACAATTCTTACAATTGCCCTTCAGTTCTTTGCTCAGGCTGCTCTCTCTGTCTTCACTGCTCATTTTCTATCTCCCAAATTTAGCTAGTGAATAATAATTTTTTACTTCAAAGCACAATTTAAATATAAATTTTCACAAATAATATCTAAGATCTTTAGTGAAACTCCATAATGCCTTAGTATTTTGTAATAATGAGTTACATGGCTCATGGTAGGCAGCCAAACAATGTGTATCAAGTGAATGAATATAATTACACACAGAGACTTGTTTTGTGTTGTTGGAAGCTGCCTATTGCCTTCACTAGCAGAAAGAGCTGGACAAGGAGGCTGGAAGGCTGATCAACCTTGAGGCTCTGGCAAGTGTCAAAGCCATTCACCCACTGTCTAGTTGAAACAAAGGGAGCTGAAGCAACTTCCACCTTTTGTAAATTAGTCTTATGTAAATCCTTGCTGATGGGCTATCATCGAGTTATTATTGGAATTGCCTGCCTAAGGGCTATGGGTGTACCCCAGACCTGAATAAAAAGGATGGCAAGGCCAGAGTAAAGCATAGTCCTCTCTTGGGTTTCTGCCTGGCCCCTAATTCCCAAATTAATATTTTCTTGTCTAGTCTCTTTCATTTGTGTGCAGCCTCCTCTAGAGCCCAAACACTGACCCTGAACCCTGAACCCCACACTTGACATGGGGGGGGGCAATCTCAACTGGCAGCTCAACATGGGGTACTCGCATTGTACTAAAGTTATTTTTGTATAAATTTGTCTTACACAATCAGATCCACAGGATCATCTTTAAATCGTCTCATCTTTATAAAGAGATTTTCACAGACTAGGGAGTGAAATTTTTTAATTAAATTGAACTCTCAAATTTTCTTTGGTTGTATTAATCTAATAAATTCACATGTGAGCATGCACAATATAAAATAGTCGGATTCATCATTATGTATTATCACATAGAGTGGTTTCCAGACACTATTATATTGAATAAATAATAATATAATACACCATTCTTCTAGATAGAGGTTAAATAAAATAAAGACTGATTTTCACCAGATGATCACAAAAAGTCATCAAAATTATTGAAAATCATGGCAAAAAGAAAGGTTAAAACTTCAACTCTAATTATGAGTACGTGTTTGTCATCAATTTTTTTTTTTTTGCTTCTGAACTTATGTCTACTCTTCTTTTCCTGACTTATTATGCTGAAAAGGGAATCTGTCAACCTTTCTCCTTTGCTAGCAGCTCAGTGATGGCAAAGAGTGCTTTGGGGACACCCAAAGCAGTTTCCTAACTCTATTATCCCTATATTCTTCAGTGTTCTCTTAATCCCTTTTAGTAGTGGACCCCTTTTAACAATTTAATACCTCTTACTATTAATTTTTTCCTACTCAAATTATAGGTGTCTTTGTCGCTGAATGGGCCTTAACTTAAACACTGTATAAGCAGAATTTCCAAAAGCAGGAAAGCATTGAAAAACAGGATGCTTTTATTCCAGTATCAGCTATGTCACAAAAGGGAATAGTCTGTTTATTTTTGTTTGTTTGTTTGTTTGTTTTTTTAAATGCAAGACTCAGAGTCTGTGCTACAACTATAAAGTCTCCAAGGAATTTCTTATAAATAGGTCCCCTTCATCCTGAAAACAAATGAATGAGTAAATTTTGTAAAGCCAACAATCTTATAAGTATTCACAGGCTTTGAGATCTGTCAATACTCGATCTTCCCATAACAGATGCTTTAAGTTGACCAAATTAATCAATCAATCATTTCCTCTCTGACTAAATAATGAGTCATAGTTAATAGGTAGAATCTAAAGTAAGACCCACTAAACAGGAGCCATGAGATAGTAGGAAACACAAATAAGTGAAAAACACAAGGTAAAAAGTACCTGTTGCTCTCATAGAAACCTACACTTTATTTTATAATATTACTTTTTTAAAAAAATGAGGTAATATGGCTTATAACATTATATTTAATATGTGCAGCATTATAATTTGATATCTGTATATAATATATCATGCTTACCACTAAATGCCTAGTGTCCATTTGTCTCTATACAGCTGACCCACTTTATCCAGTTCACTTTCTCTCTCTACCTCTTTCACTTCTGGTAATCTATTGCCTTTCTCATAGTATTATTATAACTGTAAAATTGCATTTAGATATTTCTCTTCTCCACTGGGCTCAGAGCTTTACAAGAATAGAGATTGTGTGTGTCTTGCTTTCACAAATCCTCTTATCTAGCACAAAAGTGAATGGATGAATGAATGTTAATAGAATGCAGTTTGTATTAAGAATCGTGGAGAAGTTTGCTTAAAACACATACTGGAAACAGTATAAAGAATAACAGCTGAGAGTAGCAGAGAGGGTTATTAAAAAGTAACTTAGTTGAGTTTTGCATCTTATCCTAAATGTTTGTCCTAGTTCCAGAAATACATTTTAGTCACCATGAAACCTAACTCATCTCCTGTAAACCATGTAGTGTGAGTGATTCATGACTCTGCTACTTCCCAAGAATTCTTGCAACTTAGTGGAGAAGAATTTAGCCTTTGGTCTTTGTTCCTTATAACTGAGAAGAGACTGTCAAACTCTCAACATTGTATTCTGATTTTCAGTTTCTTAATTGTTAGTAATGAGAATATTGCTGGACTTATACAATTACCCAACTGTCCTCAATGAGCACACATTGTACAATAGTAATATTCCTGGGAATGCACATGGGAATTCTTTAATTATTGTCAGCTGACCCCAGTGGCATTGGCAAAGCCACATCCTGGGAACACACCTTGCCAAAGGGGCAAGGGTGTTGTCAACTTGATCTTCATTTCAGCCCATGGTGTGGGGAAGTGGTTTTTGATATCTAAGTCCAGCCTAACACCAAGAATGCTCAGGTCCTACTCAAGAATGCAAATATATCCTTTTATCTTGACCTTTTGTTGGAACGTCCTGATATTTGGGGGTATAAAATAAACATGCTGCATTGACTCTGGGTCACTTTCTCTCTATCAGAGGACAGTCCTCCTGGCCCTGCTTTTCTTTCTATCTCTGTGTCTTATCTCTTTCCTTTATTTCTCAATCCCCAGCCACCCCTACTCAGGAATTGGACCTGCTCTCTAGCCCTGCTAGACACAGAAAAGAGAGAAAATAGTTACAGTAATATAGACATCAGACATTTAAATGGTAATGGGAAATGATGCACATTCTTGAATTTTGACTCTTTCTTAGCTCTGTGCTTCCATCCCATAAATATTCTATCTAATAAAAGAGAAACATGCAAATTGACCTCCACTATGCCCACCAGCCAGGCCCACCAGCTAATCAGGAGCAAGTATGCAAATTAACCAACCAAGATGATGGTTAATTTGCATATCCAGGCACAGAGTGAAGACTGAAGACAGCATAGAAGGAAGCCAAGAAATGCAGAAGGGAGTGAAGCTGCAGAGAAGCAAGCAAGTGAGGCAGTGGAGAAGGGAGGGAAGCAGGCAGGGTGAGGGAAAAGAGAGGGAAGCAAGCAGGGGAAGAGAGAAGGGAGGGAAGGAGGCAGGGCAATGTAGATCGCCACAGGAAGCCCTATTGCAGGAATCTTCCTGCAATGGGCTTTTAGTACATATATATTTCTCCAAAAAGTTGTCTTTAATCAGTGATAGTTTCTTGTTTGTATAAAGAAACTATCTCTAATTAAAGACCACCTACTTGGGGGCACTATTAACTATTTATAAGAAAATGTATCACTAGATTTCATATCTACATTCCTTATGAATTTCTGCCACTAATGTTTTAAAATTTGCACTGTTTTCAGGTCTAATTTCTAACACAATGGATATAGATATCTCATACTTGAGAACATTTTCTTGCCATGGGGAAATTCCATTATGACTATGGAATTATCAGGATACACAAGAATCCTTTTATTATATATTTTCCTTATTAGAATTTTGTGACTAGTTGCAAGGGTTTGATGACTTAAAGCTATTGTGATAAATAATAATTCATGTCTACATTCTGGCTTCAGAAACTGATAAAATTATTTAGAAGATCGTGCATTTATATCTAGTATAATAGCTGATAGATTAAAGCAATCCCCAGCTGTTATTCTGTCGCTCGTGTTTAAGAAAAATGACGAGTGTCAATATTAGCAATAATATTTATTATCCCGTGTTAAAGACAAGTTAATGACATTTTAATACATTACTTTATGTATTATAAGGAAATTAATGCAATTTATAAATCCGTACAAGTAACACATTGCAAATTCCACTAAACTGTAATATGCTTTAAGTCAGCCATGATTGAAATTGCATTTGACAGAGAGAAAAACAGTAGTTCTCTTTCCAACAACTCCCTGTGTTATCATCATGGCATGGTTGGGTAGTATTGAGTGCCAGCTGAGGACTCTTCCCTCCTCTGTGTCACCATCTGGCTTTAGTTCCACTTCAATCAGTTTCTATTGGCTTTTTGATTTATGCTGAAATTCATGAGCAGAAATGAAGGAACTTTGCCCATACATTTGAGATAACTCTCTTTCTCCTCATTTTTGTCTCTTTGAAATACATAAAGAAACATTTTTGTACTCTGAAGTATTGGCCCAGTTAAGTTAATCTTTACCCTCAAAATTATACATGCTCTTTTGCCAAACTATGATGTCAATATTTTCTCTCTTGTGATTCTACAGTGGTGATTGGATTATATATATATATATATATATATATATATATATATATATATATTACACAATATCAAATGTTAACTGTACTCTGAAGGTAGATGATATTGTTGCCTTGCTTAATTATTGTTAGGTATAAAGACCTTTCTATTTACCCTTGAGTTTATGCTATTTTATTTTGAATTTTTTTTTGTTATTCATTATTTACTTTGAGGATCCCAACAGAGGACAATGTTGATATTGTTATAAAAGGGGAACTGAGTAAATTCCCATGAAAACCATATTATTTCAGGTTTCTACTCACTCAGCAAAATCAGGAAAAATACAAATCTGGGCTCCAAAAAAATTTAGCATAAAATGTAAGTCCTCATAAGGGGCTAAAATAGAAGGTTATTTACCTCCTTTTATTAGTCATAGCATGGTACTAATCAGCTATGAACTATAAAGGTACCATTGGAGGATATATAGCCAACACCATTCTACTTACTGGCCCATTGGTCTTCCCATTAGACACCCATTTTCAGGGGTTAATTTATCAGCATCTACCTTGTAGCCAATCTGAAATTATGCACGAAGAATTGATGCCTGCAAATAAGACTTGAAGAAAATGAGTTATTTTGAGGATCTTAGTAAGCCCTCTGTTTAATAAAATACACATGTGCAGCAAATATCTTTCAATTATTCAACAAATATTTATCATCTTCTGTGTGCTGATAACATAGAAACTATACTCTGAAGAAGTTACTACCTGGTAGCTTGTGTGTGGGTGTGTGTGTGTGTGTAACAGAATTTTAGAATTGGTCCGGACTAATGGGTATTGGAATCGAGAGTATATTTATTGGTCAGCAAACTCATTAGTCAACAGAGCGGCAAACTGCGGCTTGCAAGCAGTAGTTTGCTGGCCACTGGTCTGGACCATAAATGTTGTCTAAACTAAGCTCTCCAATGGTTTAAATTAAAATGTTAAGGTCTAAAAAGAATATGCGACATTCTTTGAATGTAGACAAGTTGTATATGACTTCTGATTCATTAAACTTTCTAGTATACCATAGTCTTTACTGATTCACATATATAACGATAGGAAGAATGTCAGATAATTTAGGCTATTCATCTGCAATAGTCAACAGGATGTGCTGTCTACTTACTATTCCAGAATCACTTTGTATAATGATTATAGGCCAATAAGAAGAGAGATGACTGAGAGAAGAAGCTGTGTTAAGAGCAACCAGTCACCAATCAGCAGGAAACGTGGCAAAGAAGTAGTAATGGAGAACAAAACCACATCTCTGCTACAATTTTTCTAAATGTTTTTAGCCTTGCCTCAGAACAAGAAATTCACTGATAGACTCCATAAATGTGTGATTGCAAGTGCAAGTATATTCTCATTGGAATGTGTATTTCCTAGAGTATGTGGTCTTTTTTAGGTGTTCTGTTTTCAAAACCCTATTAAAATAAATTTTATGGAATTTACAATTGTTTATATTGAATCATGCCTGAGGGGAAATGTGCTTTCTAGATATTGAAGTATATTGAATGTTCAAAAAATGACTCACTGAACTAGTCACTTAAAAAAAAAATTCCTCTAACTTCCACGTTTCCAAAGCCTTGAAAAAGAAGTAAGACAATTCATTTATTTTTCACCTTAATTCAATGAAGTGTGTGATTTTAAACTACTGTCTCAGCACTGCATTAAAACCCTGTTGCTAGGGAATAATAGAAAAATACCTGTAATCCCCTTTCCTTGGAAAGCATGTTGTTGTAATGGATTTCTCGCCTTAGCCTGCCTGCACTGCTACCTGGAGAGAACTCCATGCTTTCAGGGCACCAGAGCTGCTAAGCCACTTCACTGGCAGGTAGTGCTCACCTTCCCCACTTCCAGGAACAGGATTGGTCTTACCACTTGGTTCAAAGAAAAGAGACAGAAAGTTTATGGATTAAGGTGACCTTCCGTGTATTTCATGATTGGGGACAGGTGAAGAAGAAGCTATTTCTGAGACAAAACTTTGGATGATTATCCTAAAATTGAGGAGCTCTCTTCAAAAGATACTACTACAGTTGAAACTATCATGCTACCATAGAAAAAAACATCATATGGACACAGAAAATGTGATTTTTCCAATAATGAAAGATGTCACATCATACCTAAAATAACGTTTTCTTATCATTTACTCTTATTAGTTAATAAAACGGGACCATAGTGGAGTAGCTTCTTCCTTTAGGTTCCTCCAGTCATATCCATCTCTTTTTTACTTATTGTTTATGCTCTCCCCAGGACCAATTAGATCTTAGAAAATAATAATCATTACCACCATCAACAATTATTTATAGACTACAGTAAAGAAGAGATGGGAACAGACACTTATGTAATATTTACTACATGCCTAATCCTGTGCAAGATATTTTAAATTGTTTTACAGAAAGCCTATAAAGTGGATATTACTTAATGGGGTAAATTGAGAATTTAAGAGATAAGTTTCCCAAGTTTTTCTAGAGGTCATGAAAGATGGCTATTAATAAAACAGTTCATTAAAAGCATTGGTGTGCAGGAGGCAGCTCATCAATGTTTCTCTCTCATCGATGTTTCTAACTCTCTATCCCTCTCTCTTCCTCTCTGTAAAAAAATCAATAAAATATATTTAAAACAAATAAAAAATAAATAAAAGGAGCACCAACTCACAGACTTAAAAGTCCTGGGTCCCAGTCGGGGCAAGTACAGGAGGCAACGAATGGATGTGTCTCTCTCACATCAATGTTCTCTCTCTCTCTCTCTCTCTCTCTCTCTCTCCCTCCCTCTCTTTTCTCTTCCTTTCATTCTGTCTGAAAATTAATGGAAAAAAAAATGTCCTTGGGTGAGGATTTTTTAAAAAGCTTTGGTGTGGGTGAGGTAATAAATGGCACAAAGAAGTAAAGTTTTTGTCTTCTAATAACTTAAAACATTGGGAGAAATATGATATATGCAAATGTCATAATGCTAAAATGTATGAAATACATAATCAACATTGGAGAAATGAAGAGGAGACAAGATCATATGTGAATGATAGAGTTAAGTTCTGGAACTATTCAGTTACCAAAGAAAATAATAGGTAACATATCTTGAGAGTTCACCACTCTTTGTATTTCTGATGCTGCTATTAGAGCTTCATATATATAGTATGGGGGGTGGGGCGGGCATGGAGAAACAACTATGAGGCAGTTCTCTTTTTATCCCAATTTATAATGGAGATTTTGAGGTACAAGTAGGTTATGGACATTGTCCACGAACATAGCTAACACATGGTGCTTGTACATAGGGGTATCCACACACTAAATTGAGTATATGTAATAATTTAACTTATAGACGCTTCCACTGTCTATAAGTTAAGATTTATTATCATTATACTATAACATATTCTTAAATTCTTCCTAGTGGCTCTGTTTTTGTTTTATTTTGGATCAATTCCTGGCTATCTCTAGATTACACTGCTTTCCATGCAGGCCACTTTGGAGGGTTTTGTTGTTGTCATTGTAATTATTCCTTAAGCTCCACAACAAACTTAGGTCTTTTGAGGTAAATGCCCTCCTTTTTCCCAGTAGCTCTCCCACTCATTGTTAGATCTGTGCAATTGGGAAGGAAGTTGCAATGGATAGAAATGGAAAATATATTGTCAGTGAAACATTGGACATGAAAATAATTAAAAATTTAACTCAAGATATATTTCTGTTGAGTTGTTAATGAGGCTCCAACCTGAGTAGAAAATTAAATCTGTAGATGTAAATGTTAGCGTAAATGAAAGACTGTGCAAATGTGTTCAGTATTCTTGTAGTTGTCTATCTACACTCACTCTTACTAGTCACCCCTTTTGTGTTCATTTTTTATCTTTTCAAAATCTGACTCCTTCCTTCAATAACTCCAGAAATTTCTCTTGAAAGATTCAACAATACATTCTTAACAACTTTTTCTACAGTTGGTCTTAATTTTATTCACATTTTGCTGAGTTTTAGGTTTTTCTTCATTTTTCTCTGTTCCTGTGGATCTGATAACAACTATCCATCTGGTGTCCCTCTTAGGATTCACAATCACTTTCTGCAGATTCTGTTTTTCTGCTAAGATGTTAAATGTTGTTCAAGGAATTATGTTTTTCTGTCTTCTTGTTCCCATGACCATAATATTTAATAACTTCAGAGCAAGGCAGCAAACAAAATGAATAAAATAAACCCTGTATGGAAAAATATAAATAGGAGGGTCAATGTCAACCTGCAAAACATACACCTAATCTAAAAGAAGAAAATATAAAGGTTTTAAACATTATGTAAATAAAACAAAATTTGA
The DNA here is from genome assembly GCA_011751065.1 of Lasiurus cinereus. Lineage (NCBI taxonomy): Eukaryota > Metazoa > Chordata > Mammalia > Chiroptera > Vespertilionidae > Lasiurus > Lasiurus cinereus. Next base: position 46,221,944 of record JAAGEH010000030.1, on the reverse strand, counting down.
TCATGGATTACCAGGGCTTGAGATAGACCACTGTAAGTTAACATTCTCCCCTAGCTCTTCTTTCCTAACCTGAATTAAGCAATCACCTTTATGAAGATACTTTGAAGATAAATATCATCACCTCAAATCTTTCCAAGTTATGTAGGAACCAAACAATTATAAACTTAAAGAAGATATTAATATACTCTTTTATCCTAAAGACACTGTACTCTCAGAGTCATTTTCAACTATCAATTTAAGTCTATATGATTGATATCCTAGACAGTGGTTGGCACACTGTGCCTCGAGAGCCGTGGTTTGCTGCTCTGTTCACTAATGAGTTTGCCAACCACTGTCCTAGAAGGACTAAAATTTACATACTAAAGTTTAGAATACATGATCTTTCTTGGATATATAGTTTTTCTTCTAATGTTCCATACTCCAGTAGTAATTTTCCCAGAATAAAAACTCTGGAATCCACTTGAAATCCTGCCATTTCTTTACTCTTTCTTTACTGTTACCACCACTTTGAAATAAGTATATGACTATTCCAGAGTTGCCTTCCTCAACAACTTAGAAATTAGGTAAATAAAATTGGTTTCTGAGACACAAGTTGGATTAAATCAGAGATAGAGTCATTTAAAGAGACAGAACAGCCCCCATACCAGGAGCCTTGTTAGTCACCTACTCTAAACTTTGTGCCATTGGATGGCATCCAATGAAACCTAGAAAAACATGAATACTAAGAAAAATAGTGGCAATGCCCTCCAAGATGCCCAAAGAATGTTTAGTCATCTAGTATCTTTGGTAATATATTACTGTGAGATTAATGTATTAATCAATTCAATGGCTAATGTTAATATGCAAATGATATCATTCTCTTTGTTTTGATTCCATATTTCTGAGGTAATGGTGTGACTATTATTATTTTTTAATAGAGCAAAAGCAGAGTGGGTTTTTGGACATCTTTTGACAATAAGAAGTCACTTTCATCATGAAGCTCAGAAATGAGGTCATAAAGTGTAATGGGAATGCCCTTGGGAGAAACACAAAATACCCAAAACCACAAGTCTGGACACTCAGATAAAGGTCTCCATCTGGACACTCATATGAATAAGATCACCCATCCTTGTGGGCTGTAAGAACTCAGAACTCAAATCACCCAAAGCTTGAGCTTGGTTCTACCAGGGGTCACGTGTGGAGCCCCACTGGACTTCCACTGCATCAGATGCATGCCACCATTGCAGTCATCTGGGTGAGGCCTTAGCCCACCTCTCTGTCTGTGGACTCAGTGGCCAGTGACCAGGGTTTCACACAAGATGCTTATTCTGCTCACATTGCAGTAAGCTCCCCATCTCTGTGTGTAGCCTGTGTGTAACTCTATTGGCTTATTGAGGAGGTCTCCCTTAATAAACCTGCCATTGTGGGAAGACACAATTGTGTGTATGACTCCTTTAGGGAATGTTTCCTTGCTCATGACAATGTGATTTTTCTGCTGGGGAAAACTTCATGGGGAAATAGATTCCCAGTTCAATTCCAATAATGATTTTCTCACCAAGAGAGAAAATCTGAGAGAGAGGCAAAGAGAGAGAGGAACGAGGAGGGAAAAGTGGAATGGAAGGCAGGAAGGAGGGAGGGAGATAGGGAGGGATGGAATGATGAAGTCTTAATATGGCTTGTCTTTACATTTTGCTAGAGTCACATAAAGAAAATGGCAGATCATATGACTGAGTAATATGCTTTCTGTGATAGAGTTCTCAAGGACCATTAAATCATCCCTTGTATTAATGTAGTGTTTTTGTGAACTTGGTCATATGAGGGTCTTAAACCTTTAACTTGCAAGACTAGATCAAACTTTACCTTCTGAAACTTCCTCAGAGGTTGGCAAACCCACACCCCTTGATTGCTAAGAATTTTAAGCTTGTCTACTTTTTCAGTTTCTATAGATACTACTTATCTCTTCACACCTTTATATCCTTTTTCATTTCCACTCCCACAACTACACTTCTAATGCTTACAATTGTAACCCTAGACATCCTACGTAATCTTTCTCCATCTCATTATCTTTAGTTTGTCCTTGGCTGCCACACAGACTTTTCAAAATATAAATACAATGATTGCTTCTATTTTTCCAGATCAAGAGCTTTCCAAAGAGCCTTGATCTAGGGCAGGAGAGATGTGTAAGTACTCATTAGTAGTGGTTCATCCTGGGAGCAAGGCCACCATGCCATCCCAGAGGAAATCAAGCGATATTCCCTGCTTAATTAGGGTTTTTCTTCTCTAGAAGACAGAGAACCAATCTTTAAGTATAATCACAACTTAAAAAGAAATAATTTTTTCTATCTTTTTTTCCCTTTTAGCCAGATAGACATGCAGCTCAAATTGAAATGAACTTGAAATATTTGCTTTGTCTTCAGTGATGTTCATTTTCTTAAGAAGAGCTTTCAAGATGTATTCATTTCAAGTAACTCTAGCTTGATCAAGTCTTTAACTTTAAGGCATATATTAAAGGCATATATTTGTTCCATATGGTGAAGTGGATTTTATGCATCTTAGGTTCTAATAATTATGTGAAGGTACAAATTTAATCAGATATAAACTACTAAATGAGTTTATGACATATTCTGCAAAATAAATTTTGCTTTATAGCCTTATGAATAGAAAGATGAGCAATTTTCAATGCAGTAAATTCTGGCAGTGCATGTAATATTACCATGAAAAGGAGCAAAAGAATATAAGGTCCTGCATTTTAGTGAAGCTAGAGTTTGCAACTTTGATACACTGAGATTTTTTAAGAACTAAAATGAAAGACTAAATTGATGAGTGCTCAGTTAGAATCAAAAATCATATTATTATTAATAGAAGTGCAAAATGTGAACTCAACTAAATTGATTTTGCACTGTACAAAATTTGCCTTGTAAAAGTATGCCATTTATTAAATGCTGTTCACTCTTTCTTATGTTCATCCTCAAAAGGCAAAATTGAATGATGACTGTATTCTCTGCTGTCAGAGCATGCAAAGTAAACAAGAATACTATTATTATAGAAGTTAGGCCAGAAAAATATAAGGGATACAGCTATAGATTAAGTAAACAGACAACATTGATCATTTTATTTCCCTAAAGATTAGAATAGAATCATGCAGATTAAGAATTAATGATATGGTAAAAGCAATTAAAATATTATCTCCCACCAAATTGGAGAAACACCAATTTGAGTTCCAGTGTCAAAGACAGATCTTTTTTTGAGTGAGCTCAGTGCATAGAATAAAACAGCTATCCCGGTTATATCAGTACAGTCCTGAGCAAGTGTGATGAAGGGGCTGAAAAATTGTAGTGATGTATGACAGTGCCTGCATCAAAAGTAAATTTGTCTGCAACCTCCTGGGCTCACTGAATATTAAGATAAGGCAACTGGGATTGGCACTTATTTCCCTCAGTTTCTGAGCTAGAACATGTGGAAATGATTGTAGGCCTAGACTATCACATTCCTTCTAAAAAAAAATGTTGGCAAATTCTCAGAAACTGAGTTCAGTTATTATCATTCTCCTGAACATCATTTTCAGGAAAAATAAGGTCTAATAGAAAAGAAAGAATTCTGGCACTTTCATTAATCCAAAGAAGCTTTATTGAAAATACAACTTCGGAAAAATGACATGGGGGGAGGAGAAATCCATATAATTTGATGACTGCCTTTTGGAACTTAACAAGGAGATTAACCTAAAAGTTAATTTCAGCCTTATTAGATTATATGATGAACTTGAAAAACCTAAATATGTGAGTTAAATTCAAGGGACTCAGTTCAGTTCTCTCTCTCTCTCTCTCTCTCTCTCTCTCTTTCTCTCTCTCTCTCTCTCTCTCTCTCTCTCTCTCTCTCTCTTTTTCAAGGCAGGAAATGGTGCAATTTAAATGTACATTATTAAAAGAAAGATACAAGTTCTGACTCCTAAATGTCAACAAAATCCTATTCACTATAAGCCAGAATCTATTCTCTAGTGCCTTGGGGTTCTACATAAGAATGGAAATCTTCCTTTGAAGATGAAATGTGATAGTGAAATTTTAGATGCTAAAGAAGGTCAAAAAATTCTGGTGCAGATTTTAAAGGCATAACTGTGATTGGGAATGTCGAGAATAAATTTATTTAGAAAAACACTTCCGATGAACTATAACAGAATTAAATGAGCTTTACTTTGGCTTCACTACAAAGGAACATTTGGACATAAATATAATTGCTGTGTGTAAATGGAATTTGAGTCTTATGGTATTTAAGTACCAGTCACAATAATTTTATAAAAAGTTCACTTTATCTTACTGAACACCATTTTCATGACTTGTAAAATAAAGATAACAAAACCCATAATAAATGGTAATGTGAAACAATAAAAATAACATATATAACAGATACAACACAATGCCTGTAAGTTATCTACTCTACTGAAATACATTTCATATACTGTATTGAATATTTATAAAAACAGAAAACAAAATCAGATATTATTATAGTCTGAGTTGTGGGTTCATTTTGAAACATTTTAAAGTAAGATTTTATGTTTAAATGGACTATTGTTCATTATTCTATTTCCAGTACCTGAAAGACCATTGAATGGGTAAGTAGAAGGTATTAATTGTATTTTTAAATAGATGAGCTTAAGTAGTGAGTTTTGATTTGATTGTTTTAAAATCAATTGTAAAAGTTTTACTTCGTTTTTCCTGAATAAGAGGCTATTTCCTGCTTAAATTCTAGATGGAGTTTATAAATCACTTGCTAATACACCAGCAACCTTTCCATAAGCATAGTGTCCTGTGGCCACTTGGGGTGAATGCCAGATGCTGCATGAAATAGAGGTATGTTCTTACAAGCTCCTCACCTAATATGACATCCTGCAGAAAGGATCCACTTTCTTCAGGAGTATACTTCATGCAATGCTTATGTGACCTCTCAGTGCATTAAGGACAGCAGGTAAATCACTGGGTTTTGCCTAACAGATGAATTGATTTAGGGATGCAAAGAAAGTACTCACTAAACAAAGTGCTATCCTGCCAGCATACTAAGCACACTTAGGCCAAGCAAATGAGTCTAAATGCTTAATTAACTTTTGCTCACCTTCCAAACAAAGAGGACACCAAATGTACAATCAATGGAATCTGTTTAGCCTGAATCTAGAGCCAGTCTATATCTACCAAGGCTTATTTTTGATTGGGCCTAGTTAAATACCCAAAATATGTTTTGTTTGTTCTTTTGTTTGTTAGTAGCCTCTCTTTTTTTCCACAGGAAGAAATACAGAAACCTCAAAAAGAATTAGCTCACGTAAGTGCACATTCACTCAGCTCAGGCTCCATTCAGCAAAAGGAAGTTACTTATGTTCTCTGTCTTCTTCAGACACTAAATTTTAATATAATTTTAATGGAGGTAAATTATTTAGAAGAAATATTTTAATATCACTATTCATATCTTGTTAATAAAAAGAAAGTAGGATTCCACCGAGTCTCCTATCTACCTACTCCAGGACTTCCGTGAGGATCATATGAGATAAGGCACAGGAAAATGCTTTACAAACATTTGGTTAAACTATGAAATGTTTGCACCTGGCTATAAAGCAAGTTGGGTTCCTGGGCTGAAGAAACTGCAAGGAGGCTAGTCTCTAGGAGAGGAAGCTGGGTGTTGCTATGCAATGTCATTACCTCGCACCCAGTCACCATTTCCAGGTTGGGTGGGACTGTGGTCTGCATTTTGCACCAATTGTACTGGCAGCATTGGATGTGATTTGGTGGAGTATTGCTCCAGGCAGGTGTAAGGACCTGTGACACACTTGGAGGAAGCCAAGTGTTGGTTTGTAGGTGCCAGGTTCCTGGCTCCATTTATTTAAATGACCAATGTATCATGACAGCTCCTGCATTGAGTGTCTGCCCCCTGGTAATCAGTGAGCATCATAGTGACTAGTTGGATGGACAGACACTTAGCCATATATATATGGAGAGACAGACAGACAGACTAGGAACCCGGTGCATGAAATTTGTGCACTGGGGAGGAGTTCCTTAGCCCAGCCTGTCCCCTCTTACATACTGGGAGCCCACAGGGGATGTCCTATTGATGGCTTGGTCCTGCTCCCTGTTGGCTGATGAGGGGAAGGCACTAGCCCCATCATCCCGCTACTGCAACCATGCCAGTCACACAGCCACCAAGGTATTTTCATCAACATGGACTCCAGTCCTTTCACCATGAAAAAATGACAACTTTCTTTAAGCATTTTCAAGATGTGCCTTTCATAACATATGACATTTCTTTCTTTATTTTTTTCTTTTTATCCCTACCTGAGGATATGTTTCTATTGATTTTTCCCCCTTCCCTCCAATTCCAGGCTCAGCCACTTCCCAAGCCTACAGCCTCTACTTAGGCTGTAGGCTTGAGAAGCAGGCACCCCCCACCACTCCGATCCCAGGCTCGGGCTCTTCCCAAGCGTACAGCCTCAGCCCCAGTCTCTTTAGACTTTAGGCTTTGGAAGCAGGCACCCGTGTCCCCCAAGCCTCTGCAGGATGGCCACTGGGAGTGACCTGGGTGCCCAAGAGGTTTTCTGGACCCAGATATATATGCAAATTAACTGCCATCTTTATTGGGTTAATTGGAATACTCACTCTGATTGGCTGTGGGGATAGCGGAGGTACAGTCAATTTACATGTTTCTCTGTTATTAGAAAAGATGCTGATGATAATAACAAATGATAGATAGATAATAGATAATATTTATGTAGCATTTATTATATGCCAGGTACTGTTGTGAGTGCTTTAAAAAAGCAATTCTCGTGATAACTCTATGAAGATGACATTATGATTACATTCATTTACCAAATGAACACATTGAGGCACAGAGCAGTTGAAAAACTTTTCAAGGTAAAACAGGTAACAAGTAGAGGGCACTGAATTTGATCCCACAAAATTTGATTCCACTGTGCTATACTGATTGAAATAAAAATAAACCAAGCCTATCTGTGTCAGGTGGTCATTGTCCCTTATCTGCATGACGAAAGTTTATAAGGCAGAATAGAGAAAGAATAAGAAAAACATTACTTACCATTGGCTTCTTTTTCTTCCACATAAACATAAATACAGACAGCTAAGATTTTCTTAGTGCGTTGTTCTTACAGGGAAGAATTATTGAGTTGGGTTGAGATTAGGGGCAGTTGGAGAAATCTGTACTGTCAGAAGACTAACAAAAATGCTTTTCCTGTTTGTGCAAATTTCTTTTTATCTATGATTATTTTCCAACATGCACTTTAAAATTTAACTCTATTTGCTTTATATTAAAATTTAGTGTCTGAAGAAGACAGAGAACATAAGTAACTTTCTTTTGCTGAATGGAGCCTGAGCTGAGTGAAAGCGTATTTAGGTGAGCTAACTCTTTTCAAGATTTCTGTATTTCTGTGGAAAAAAGAGAGGCTACTAACAAACCAAAGAACAAACAAAACATATTTTGGGTATTTAACTAAGTCCAATCAAGAATAACCCCTGGTAGGTATGTACAAACTGGCTCTAGATTCAGACTAAACAGATTCCATTGATTGTACATTTGGTGTCCTCTTTGTTTGGAAGGTGAGCAAAAGTTAATTAAGCATTTAGACCTATTTGCTTGGCCTAAGTGTGCTTAATATGCTGGCAGGATAGCACTTTGTTTAGTGAGTACTTTCTTCGCATCCCTAAATCAATTCATCTGTTAGGCAAAACCCAGTGATTTACTTGCTGTCCTTAATGCACTGAGAGGTCACATAAGCATTGCATGAAGTATACTCCTGAAGAAAGTGGATCCTTTCTGCAGGATGTCATATTAGGAGAGGAGCTTGTAAGAGCATACCTCTATTTCATGCAGCATCTGGCATTCTCCCACTAGTTGTTTATAAGTAATATCTTTAATGTGACTAATGTGAGAGCTGGCCACAATGTGTTGGGCATATAAGAAATCTCTATAGAAAATCTAGAAGTCCTTTTGCTTTCTATTTTGATGGAAAGCATGTGATGTTCGCACTGCTCAGTACAAATAGAAGTATGACCCTTGCTTTACAATTATAAAATACTAGAAACCTGGTGTATGAAATTCATGCATAGGAGGTGGGAGAGAGTGTATGTTCTTCAGCCAAGACTGCACTCTCTCCAATCTGGGACCCCTTGAGGGATGTCCAACTGCCCAATTAGGCCCAATCTTACTGGGATCAGGCCTAATTGGGCAGCCTGACATCCCTCTTGCAATCCAGGACTGCTGGCTCCCAACTGCTCGCCTGCCTACTGACCTAATTGCCCCTAACCACTTCTGCCTGCCAGCCTAATCACCCCCTAACCACTCCCCTGTCAGCCTGATTGCCCCTGACTGCCCTCCCCTGAAGGCCTGGTCATCTCTAACTGCCCTCCCTTGCTGGCTTGATCCCCCCAACTGCTCTTCCCTTGCAGGCCTGGGTCTCCCCGCAATTGCCCTTTCCTGCAGGCCCAGTCTCCCCCAACTTCCCTCCTCTGCCAGCCTGGTCATCCCTAATTGCCCTTACCTACAGGTTTGATCACCCCCAACTTCCCTCCCTTGCAGGCCTGGTCCTTCCCAAAAGCCCTCCCCTGCTGGCCTGACCACCCACAACTGCCCTCCCTTGAAGACCTGGCCCCTTCCAACTGCCCTCCTTTGCTGGCCACATGGGGCAGCTATCTTTGACCACATGGGGGCAGCCATCTTGTGTGTTGGAGTGATGGTCAATTTGCATATTACTATTTTATTATATAGGATAGAGCCCTGATGCATGCATGGGGGCCAGCTCTTTTGCCCTGAAAGGTGTTCCAGATCAGGATGGGGTTCTCTTGGGGAATGGGATGGCCTGGGAGAGGGGCCTATAGTGGTTTTTAGGCTGGCCATGCTCCCCAGCAATCCAAGTGGAGGCCCTGATATCTGGAATTTATTTATTTTCTATACGTGAAACTTTGTAGCCTTGAGCAGAGGTCTGGGCCAGGCAGGGAGCTTGTCTTTTCTCATTGCCAGCAAAACCCAAGCCTCCTGCTCACTCCATGCCTGCAGCCATCTTGGTTGGGTTAATTTGCATACTCACTCTTGATTGGCTGGTGGGTGTGGCTTGTGGGCATAACAGAGGTACGGTCAATTTGCATGTTTCTCTTTTATTAGTGTAGAGGAATGCATCAGCTATAATATTTTAGACTGCTATATTTTCAGCATAAAGCATTTTATTGGTAACAATGGAGAATATAAAAATAATTAACATATAAAGAAGCTTACAATCTACTGGAGTAGACTTAGACATGAATAGAAACCATATAAAATCAACAAGGAGTAGAAGAGTATAAAGATGTGCCAACAGATAACAGAATTAGAGAAATTTTAGGTTTCAAAATAAAGTTTGTTTTAAAAATAAATAATGATAATTTTAAATCCTATGACAGCAGTTTGGTTAATTTGAGAAAGTGTTTGTAAAATGAGAGCACAGGCCAGTTATAGGACTGCTGGAAAGTTTTGAAACTTTTGAATTAGGATTTTTGTTGATCAGAGCATATTGGAAGGGCTACTTTGCAATGCGATAAGTTCTCATTTGGGGTGTGTAGAAGAATATGCATTGTTACAAAAAATTTCAGGAAAGCTTAGAAATCAATAATTTACTTATGCCTAAGTCAATAATAACTTTGTGATACTATTATTATCAATTTAATTATTATGTCTGTTTGCCAACAAAAGAAGTTATATATGAGATATGCTCCCTCACAGTTTTTATCACTCCCTGAACTAATAGGAGCAGGTTTTCTTTTCATTAATGGCCCAAAGTATTAAGTTCTCAGTCAACTTTGCATCTTGATAACTTCAGTGGTACTACCAGGTAAGCAAATAATACTAATGAATAAATATTAACTCATCCAAACCACATTCTTTGGGTAAATTGGTTAGACTCATTCAACAGCAGTAAAAACTGTTTTAACAATTTTGAAAATTAAGTGAAATATAAATCAGAGGTCATGGCAGCCTGGATGTGCAAATATTACTGTTTGTTTTTTTTCCTCATTTCATTTACTTTTGCTTCCATCACAGGTGCATCTGATGTTATTACCATTTAAACTTGCATGGATTCATTATCTACTGCACAAGAAGATAATTTTGAGGACAGAAGGTCACTTTCACTTTAGAAAGAAAATAATATCTTGATATTGAAAATACCTAATCCTTAGATGCTGAAATTAAGGAAACTAGGTTAATACCAAGTAAATGTTCAAGTCAGGCATGACAGGGATCTAGTGTCTTTCCCCATTCTGAGTAAAGATACCTATTTGACCACAGCCAAGATAAAATGTGTTCCAGGAGTTGACAATTTGTGAGAGTCTCTTCATTGTGTATTTTGTAGATAATGGAGCCAACCAATTCTAAAGTTAAGAGAAGAAAAAGGGAAGAGGAACAAGAAATGTGTATTTGTGTGTGGGTTGGTATGTCTGTGTCTGTTGCATTGCACAGGGATATCTCCACATTGAGAGGAAACTAAAGCAGCACCATATAAAGTTAATACAGGGGAACTTTTTCACTTCACATTTTTCTTAACTTGAAAATTTATAGTTTCCTATTAAATGTCTGCTTTCAATAGAGGTGGAGCTTTCAGAAAAATTTGATGGGATAGATGATATGCTTAATCTCTATCCCTTAAAATAACCTTATACAATGAGGGGAGGCATATGTAATACTTTAATCAATAAAGAATTAATACTACTGATACTACTACTACTGCTATTAATAATAATATTATAATAGCTATGTATGGGCCAGGGGAAGCATATTTGAAATATCAGGGGGGCCATTCTATAAAGTACATGATTGTCTATCCACTATGTTGTACAACTGAAACTAATACAGAATAATATTGAATATGAACTATAATTGAAAAAAAAGGTGGAGAGTTGTATGTTATATGTTTTTCATCACAATCCTATTATATAAAAACACTGGTTCTGTCATATTTGCAATGACTGGAGACTCAACCTAACACCCAGGCTGCACGTGCAATAAGCTCTGGTGAGTGGGGACTTGTAGCAACAGAGACAGGGATGAGGAGGTGGGGCGGGCACTCACAATCACTCACAACCACACACAATCACAAACACACACACACACACACACACACACACACACACACACACACACACAGTGCACACCAGCACACAGCCTTTTCTCCCTTTCTTTCCCTCCCTCTCAGCTCCCTTTCGGAGCCTCTCTCAAAATGAGGAAACAAAACAGACTGGGCCTGAAGATGCCTGGATGGAAGGGAGGGAGGGCAGAGGATGGAGCAGCCCCCACTCTCCCAGCTGGGAAAGAGGAAGAGGGACACAGGGAAGTAGGGAGGCCTGAAGGACTGCTCAGAAAAACAAAGAGAGACAGAGACTGGATGAGATCAGGCCAGCAGGGGAAGGCAGTTTGGGGTGATCAGGCAGGCAGGCAGGTGAGCAATTAGAAGCCAGCAGTCCCAGATTGCAAGAAGGATGTCCAGCTGTTGGTTTAGGCCCAATCCCTGTGGGGTCCCCAGTTGGAGATGGTGCAGGCTGGGCTGAGGAAATCCTCCCCCCTGCACAAATTTCATGCACTGGGCCACTAGTACAAAATAAATAAACATAAATGGTTACTATCCTCCCTAAATTTCAGTGCTAAACAATCACACCTGAATAGCAAGTACATTATAAAGTGTCAGTAACAGTTATGAACTACATCCACGTCTAAGTCTTTCTCTTCTTTTCATTGGGCACTTCAATTCCTATCATCACTTTCCTGGTGTTAACAACATCTCCCTGATATTCAGATGCTAGGGCATGGCATCTTTGGTTTCTAATAAATGTTCTTAGATACATATTTTGCTTTTTTTATTATCTCAAATTTATGTTCACAAAGAGGGAAACCAGGTAAGATTTCATTATCCAAGTTAATGAAAAGGAGGAGCAGAGTGAATGATTTAGAAAAGGAAATAATCCTTTTGATAAACCTGTTAACAGCAGCACGCATGTCTTTAATTCTGAGACATAACAAAAGTATGTAGCTGGGAGATATTCTTAGGGGAATATGAAAAATGAGATGAATTCTTTAAATTATTCCTTTCCCATGTTAATATTTACATTTTCAAAAGTCCCTTTCCATTTACTTATTAATTTACAAAAGTAATACCTATCTTGCAAGTCAGAATAGGATTAAAGGAGTTATTTTTTTCTAGAGAAAGAGAAATGTGGCATAGTAGTGAGCACAGAATTTGGCTCAGTAAATAATAACAATTATTAGGAGCTATTAAGGTTTCCAGTTTAAGGGTGTTATCTTTAAAGTTAAACAGAACTAATGTTGAATTAATGGCACTGATATATGTGTGTCCTCAGAGTTATGTTTACAGAGGCTGATTTAGCAACTGGCATCTGTTGGTTCCACCATGGATATAAGCTAGATATGTGACTCTTTCTCTTTTGCACTGATTGTTACCCTGGGCTCAACCCAGTTAGTTGGTGGTGGCTTCAAACAAGTCCCATTGCTAAGGAACTAAGCACTTTTCCCATGGCCTTAGCAATGGTTATTGACTACTTATTGCTGTGTAACAAATGATCCAAAAGCCCAGCAGCTTAAAATAATCAACATTTATTATCACATGTAGTTTTTTCAACCTGGACAAATAATATGAATCTGACTTGGGGTTTGTGATGAAGTTGCAGCCAAGATATCAGGGGTCAGGGATCATTATGAAGCTGGTCTTCCAATGAATGGTCTAAACACTAGCCAGCTGATTCTACCTTATGTCTGAATGCAAGTTAGAGATTCTGTATGGTATTTCTTGCTGAGAATACTCATACTTCATAAACAATGTACCTGCTAAATACAAGCTATGCTCTGGTTGGGAAGTTCTATATTCAGGTTAGTTTATCCACTAAGGCCAACTGACTTCATAACAAACCCATCCAGAGATCAAAAAATTGTTAAATCTCTACAACTCTATTTTTAATGTCCACAGATGCCTGCTCACAAAATTTCTTCTTGTACTATTATTTATTCACTAGAGGCCTGATGCATGAATTCATGTACTAGTGGGATCCCTCAGTCTGGCCTGCAGGGCTGGACCAAAACTGGCTCTCCAACATCCCTTGAGAGGTCCTGAATTGTGAGAGGGCACAGGCCAGGCCAAAGGACCCCACCAGTGCATGATCAGGGCTGGGAAGGGATGCAGGAAATTGACTAGCAGGGGAGGTACTGAAGGAGGGCTCCTGGGCATGTCCAACATGGCTCACTCAGTCCAAATTGACAGGACCCCAGCAGCAAGCTAACCTACTGGTGGAAGCTTCTGTACCCTGATGGTCAATGCATGTTGCAAGCGGTTGAATAGCTTTAGCATATCATTAGCATATTATACTTTGATTGACTGAACTGCCAACCAGACAGCTGGACACTTAGCATATTAGGCTTTTATTATACAGGACTAGAGGCCTGGTGCATGAAAATTCATGCACTGGAGGGAGATCTCTCAACCGGACCTGCCCCCCTCACAGTCTGGGAGCCTTCAGGAGTGGGAGGCAATCCAGAAATCAGGGGAAGGCAACACTCCATCACACTTCTGCTAATGCCACTGCCGGTAGCACAAGACTCAGCTGGCCCTGGTTACTTGAGTCTTGGGTGGCCCTGCGCAGTTGGGCAGCTGCCATCTGAGACTTATTTGCTCCTCAGTCCAGCCCTGGGCATCTTGGCAGCCAACATCTGAGGCTTGCCTGCACCTCAGGCTGACCCTGGCCAGCTGGTGGGCTGAGGGTACGGGGGACTCTGGAGGCAGGTGTGCAGAGTGGTCGGGCCCACCTGAGGGCAGACCTGGCCCTGCCGCATCTACCACTCTAGTGTGGCTGTGAGAACTGTGCACTGCCATCTTGTGGCTGTGGACACTGCCATCTTTGAAGGTAGGACAGTCAATTAGCATATTCCCTACTTATTGGCTGTGGGTGCCACCATTTTGCAATGGTGTGAGGGTCAATTAGCATATTCCATCTTTATTAGATAGGATTTTTGTATTATTTATTTGTAGTACAACTATAACCTACTTTTGCACAACCCTGTATATATGACTGGGTCAATTTCAGAGGAAGCAAACAAGCTCTGCTTTGTGTTTCTACAGAAAGGAAGTGAAAGAAGTCTTTAGAAAATTAGGAAAGAACAGAGAAACCAGGAAAATATGATCCAGCAGCACAACAGAAAAAGAAATTCACAGAAATGTTCAAAAGTCAGGAGTGCTAAGTGATTACCATATAAAACATAGTTAATGTTCCAGTAAACAAATTTCAGTTTTAGAAACCATGTTTCTACTAGGTTTTGTTTAAGGAGTTTGTTCCATTTGTCTTAAAACTTGGAAACTTTATTTAGGACCACTTTTACTAGGACAAGTTAATAGCTCTTCCCTGATGCACTCTTATTCTGATTTTTGAAAGAGGGTAAGGGAAAAAAAAAGAAAATTCTAAAAAAAACTAAATCATATACCCATGCAAAATGTTCTTATTAAGTTCACAAATGATCTTTTGGACCCATAATAAAACAACAGTACTTTTCAATTGCTATATTTTTTGGAGTATGTCCTTTTTTCATCAAAAAGTTAACAGAAGTGAATTTTTGAAGTTCAAATATAATAGAACTCTGTACTCAATTTTGCAATAAAATGTCATGAAATGTGTTATGAAGTTATTATTCTGCCATTATATTTCCATGGATTTTTAAAGTACTGTGAACATATTTAATTTCTGCATGAAAGCAGGTCAAAAATCCTCAATCGGTCGTGTTTCATTGTTCTGTAAGCAGGTGGTTCATTTTATCACCTGGCTTAAAAATACATGAGGTCATTCTTTGTTTTGATGCACCTATGGGAGGTATACTTTAAAAAAAATAGACTAATTACCAATGAGTAAATTTCTCTTTCTCATGGAAATGACAATACCCATTATCTAGGGAAAATACTTACTGCTAAGCATCAATAAAAATTACCTCATGGCTTTTCCTTTCTTCAGAGTTAATTATGCACTTTTGATTATTTTGCATTACATTTTTCAGCTTTGGTCAATAGAAGTTATGTTTTTCGACGTCAATCAATGAATATTACTCAAACAACTTGTAGAACTAGTCTGAATGTAAATGATGAGGCTATAGATTTCTCTTCAATGGCTATGGTAGCTTCAGTGCATAGGCCCTATTTATTCATTTACGTGAGCTCAGGCTTATCACCACAGGGATGACAAGGGCTACACAATAGAACCATTTCTCAGGAGCTGAGAACCATTTAAGAAATGGCTGCAAAAAAAAAAACAAATAAAAAAACAAAACACTGTAATGTGAGCAAAGGATGATCTGATGGAGGTGCCTAGAGAGTGGCCTTTACTCTGCAGCAAGTGCTTAGCATGCTTACCCCATTGCTGCTGTGGAGAGTAAGGGGGGTGAGGGCCCAGCTGCTACAGAGGCACATTCATATCTGAGTTTATTGCTAATGGGTAAAGCACACTACTTTGCCCAACAATTGCATTATTATCTAAGTATTATATTTGGAAGTGCATTCAGAGTATCTTTTTATAGATTTGTGTTATTTGCTCCATGTTCATACTGAAAAATGGAGATTAGCAGAGAAAAGGGGGGGGAGCATTATGTGGTGCTATCAAAAACGAACTTTGTACTGAACCAGAGCATTTGGGAGAGACATGATCATTAGCATTTTTATGAGCTTTTAGTTTCCACTTTTTTTCTGACACTGATAAGAGATCTGTCTTCTCTTAAATGTAATGATTTATATATTTGCCCTCATTTGCAAGCTTAGAGTCGGAGGGAAGACAAATCCAAGCAGTGTTCGGAACTGACATTTCCTTAGGCTGCTGTGACAAAAACAAAAAGGCATTTATTCTCAAATTAGTGACTTCGTGCAAGAGGATACAGCAGAAAATATGAGCTATTTTTGGTTCCAGAATTCTTTCACTGGATAGAGTAATCCCTCTGCTGATGTTATATATGAGGTGGGAGGAGAGAAGAGGAGAAGAAGTCATCCAGAAGACAGAGAAAGAACCCACATTACAGATGTTGGTCCCTAAGATAAAGACATCATGCCTCCTATGTATCACTATTTGCCTATAAGGCTTAATTTTTGCTCAAAATGTTTTTAAAATTCTAAATATGGCAGAATGAGGCATTTAATATATAGCCTCCTTGATGCTTTTGCCAGTCATATAAATTAGGTCCAAGAACTCTATTCACTTGCTCAGTAAAGGTATCCTAGGGGATGCTTAAGAACATGGATTTTAGGCTCAGACTCCCCCATCTTTTGAATCCAATCTGACTCCTTAGCAGTTGTGTGACCTTGTACAAATTAACTGCTCTATGTCTCAATTTCTTTCTCTATAAATAGGGTTAAAAATCATAGGTTTTTGAGGGAATTCAAGAAGATAACATAGGAAAAGCAATTAGGACAAGCATATAGTCTGCACTATATTTATGATTGCAATTATTGTTATTATGCTTTGTCTCAGGAAAATACCATTTTACCTTTTTATGTAGTAAAACTGCAAAAAAAATAATTAAAATCCAGAGGGAGAAAGTTTAAAAAAAAAAAAACTAATGTCAACTTTTCATGATTTGCCTTTACATTCCCATTTATGTCCAGTGAACCCTCTTGGACTTTCAGAGTGAAAGTCATTTCTGGAGTCCTATTGAGTGTTTGATATGCATGCATTTACATTTTGATAACAAGTCAAAGTCTAATTCTGAAAAATGAACCAACAAAGTTGTTATCAGACATCTTGTTTCAAGAACTCAAAAATTTAAATCTAACTGACTCTAAGGCCCTGACACTGATTCAGGACTTTAACCTCACACTGTCCTTATTAGAACCTCCAACTAGATACCTTTTAACAAGATCACAGTTTTAACTGCAAATAAGTATAATCAGCAATGGATGTTATTTGCTAAGTGACCTTGACCCAAATGTCCCTTTAGCTCTCTCTCTCTGCAAAAGTAAATCTAAATTTCTGTGATCCTTTGATCAACGCAAGGTTACAAAACTGATCAAAGCTAATACTTCTGCAACAGATATGATGTCTGCCTCTTGTGGGATGCTCAGAATTACCAAGTGATTTGTTACAAAGGAATCAAGGAGAAAATATGTCCTTATTGTCATGTTTATACATTTTCTCTGTTTCTCTTTCCATATCCTCACAGTCTACGGTGTTTTAATAGAGGATTTTAAAGCAACAGAATGAGGGATGTGTTCCTCTTTTCCACAATAAGTGCCAATGCATGTTGAAACAAAGTATGTGGATGTCATTTGTGATTTCACTGAATACTTCCAAAGGGCAGGATATACAGATGCTGATTTACTCTCACACACATAACCTTCTTCTTCAATATATTCATCTTGTTTGTAAGGATTACAATAGGGAGAAGAGAGACATGAGGTGAAGTCTTTTTCCCTTTTCTATTTGTTTGTTTGTTTGTTTCTTAATCATTCAATGGGGATCAGATGAGACTCTACAGGCCCTGGGGTCAAGAATCCAACCCTATCTCCACTTTGCTGCCCCTGTGGGGGGCAGTTCTCCTGGGAAATAATGCAGTGGTCCTAAGAAATAATGGGGGAAAGGCAAGGGTATCAGATGTGAGAAATAACAACCCCCAGAGGATTCATGAGAGGCAGGAATCTCTTGTCAAAGTCTGGGTACTCCTTGGACCTAAAATGGCATGTGTTTTCAGCTCTAAGTTGGAGAAGCCATTTCCAGGAAAACAAGAGCATTTCTTTATACCACCATGTTAAAGTGTTATAAGATTGTTACCGATAGCCTCATAGCCACTTGCCACATTGAGCCACAATGATCTCTATGTGCTGGGATTCAAACAATATAGGCCTCTGACATGTCTAACAAGGCTGACCTACATCTCATCAAAAGGAGAGTGCAGAAATGATGGAGTGTGACTTGGGAGGGTAGGTCTGTAAAAGATGCCATGGCTCCTTTATACTCCTTGAGACTCTGGGGGAAGTCAGCTGACATGCCGAGAGGACATTGAACAACCCTGCAGAAAGGTGCTCATAGAGAGGAACTGAGGCCTTCTGCCATAGCTAGTGAGGAACCTAGGCTTCCTGCCAACATGCGTCACTGGGCCACCTTTGAAGTAGACCCTCTATTCTCATTGAAATCGTCAAGTGACTGAAGTCCTGGCCAACATCTTGACTGAGACCCCAGAGCAAGAATCACCCAGCTACACAAATGATGACTGGCCCTCAGAGATTTAAAAAAACACATTTTTATTCTTTAACACAACTAGGTTTTGAGGAAATTTGTTATGAGGCAATAGTAACTAAACAAGAAGGGAAATTCAGTTGTTAGAGCTAACTGAACAATTATGAAACAAAACAACAAATTCAATGTGATTTCACTACTATAAATTGAACATAGAAAAGACAAGAGAAAAACAATAAAATATTAAAAGTTATTAACTGTTGAGGTTATTGATTCTTTTTTCTGTTTATCATGTACAAAAAATTAATTTTATTGAAAATAAATTTAAAAATATTTTTAAATAATTATTGGTAAGTTTGAAATTGCTTCCTTTTGCTTGATAATATGTTGGGGTAATAACATTCTGGTAACAATTTTAGAATATGAAATATGGAACTCTGTTCCTGGTATCAAACCAGTTTATACAGCTCATTTTCATGTACCCCTTTTCCTTTAAAAAGGCCTACGTGAATTTGCAGTGCTTTTTTAGCTGAAAACGTGAGCTTAATTATAAAAGAAAAAACTTTCATTCTGATGTTCAGTGTGTGACATAGGCTGCAGTCACTCTGAGTCCCTACCTAGATGCCATGATATTATTTAACTCATTAGAAAAATGATCATTTAAATAATGTGAGTGGAAATGTAAATTAAAGTGCTTGGCCACTGTTTAAACTACATTTCTACTGTATTATGTAGTGGAGGCAGTGAATTACACGATAGTTAAAATGTCATGTCTAGCTCCAACATTTAAGTGTGTACCCTTGGATAAGTAAACATTTTGTCCTCATCTTTTATTTAACACTTGAGGCCCAGTGCACAAAATTCATGCATGTGAGGGGTGGGGGTGGTTCTTTTCAGCCCAGCCCGCACTTTCTCAAACCCAGAAACCCTCGGGGAATGTTTAACTGCTGGTCTAGGCTGGCAGTTGGACATCCCTCTCAAAGTCCTGGACTGCTGGCCCCTAATCGCGCACCTGCCTACCTGCCTGGTCAGCCATAACTGCCCCTCACCCCCGCCCCTGCCAGCCTGATCGCCTCTAACTCCTCCCAACCTGCTGGCCTGGTTGCCCCTAAGTGCCCCTCCCACCAGCCTGGTTATATCTTAATGCCCCCTTGCCAGACTGGTCACCCACAAATCCCCTTTCTGCCAGCCTGATTGCCTCCAACAGCTCCCCCCTGCTGGCCTGGTTGCCCTACACAGCCTGCTTGTTCAGTCATTTGGTTGTCCCTTGGGCCAGCCCTAGGCAACTAGGAAGTCACCATCTAAGGCTTGCCTATGCATCGGGCTGGCCCTGGGTCACTGGGGGACTCTGGAGACAGGCACATGGAGCAGCCAGCCATGCTATGCACTGCCTCCCTGGTGGGGTTGAGGGGACTGGGCACCACCATCTTGTGGTTGTGGGTGCCACCATATTTGAGGACATGACAGTCAATTAGTATATTCCCTCCTTATTGTCTGTGGGCCCTGCTATCTTTGTGAGGGTGTAATGGTCAATTAGCATATTCCCTCTTTATTAGACAAGATTTTTATTTTTCTAATCCTCACCTGAGGATATTTTTTCTATTGTTTTCCAGAGAGAGGGGAGAGAAAGAGACAGAGAAACATCGATGTGAGAAAGATAGATCAGTTGGTTGCTGAGGATGGAACCTGCACCCAGGTATGTGCCCTTGACTGAGAATGGACCCTTTGTTGCTTGGACCAACACCCCAACCACTGAGACAAACAAGCCAGGGAATCCTTATCTTTAAAATGAAGGTATTGCTCATTTCAAAAGTTTTCTGTTAAAGAGTGAACCCGGCCTGGTATCTAGGAAGTGTGAGTTATTATTTTTTGCTTAAAGTTTTTGATGTTCAAAGTTAGAAAACAGGGTCATTAAGATTTAAATATTTGAGACATTATGTGATATTGCATGATAAATAAGGTGTGTGAAATGAGAGACTTTTTAGATTTTGCAGTATCACAGTCTGGAACACAAATCCTCACTGTACCAATCATGAGCTGTATGGCACTAAAGAGTGACATAACCTCTCTGTGTCATATTTGTTTCAGTGGTAATAAAAAAAATATAAACTATCTCATTGGGCTATTTTAAAGGAGTGAATAAGATAACAAAGGTGAAAGGAGCATAGTTCCTTGCATATAATAAGTACAAAATACACACTAGTTCCCTTTTTTATTTTCTTTCTCATTCTTTATGTGTTGGGTGGGACTCAGGGGGGAAGAGAAAATTAGCAGAAATGAAAATGAGGGGAATAAATGTGAAAAAAAATGTGACATCACTGAGTTATTATTCCCATTTGTTAACAAAAGAGGGGCATAATAATAATAATAAACATATTATTAAATTATTAGATGTCACCTTGTTAATCTCCCCACCAGGGCATGTTAAACTGCCTGGCAGAAATGTCACACCTACTATTCACAAAAGCAAATATCACTGCATATAATTTGGATGTATTCTGAAAAATCCTTGCCTCAGCTTGTTAGGAAAAGTTCACAAAGCTGTAACACTCACCAAGCAGCTAATGGTAAGTCACAAGATGTCAAATCCATCCCTGTCAGGAAGAAACAGGAATATCTTTATAAGGTTAATTCAAGGGTCTCTCTAACTCTGTCAAAACAGTGGCATGTGAGTGGTTGGCATTCTTAGGCCCTCAGAATTGCTGAATAGCTCAGAAATCTCACATGATCGCACAGGCTTCTGGGAAATAGCTTTAAGTGTCCAGTATTGAATTTTAAACAAGCTGACAAGTTCTGATCTTGATCTGAATGCACAAAATAGTTTGTCTACTGAGTATAGTGTTTTCCTGAAAGCTCAATTTTTCATCTTCACTTTACTTATGTTACTGTTAGTTGTTTAGGATATTTAATTAATGATTTTATTTTATTTTTTTTAATTGCTAATGTCTTGGGGCTTTTCAAACAAAAGACGTATGTTTTAAAATTCTAAACAAAAATAATTAATTAATTAACATAGTCATTGCAAGTCATTATTCCAACTATGGACTGGGAATAGTTTAACAAGCAAAGAAATCGGCAATAAAGCAGCTTCCTGAATTGTACTATGCCTGTGAGACTTCTCAGAGTCCCTCTGTCCCTTGCTGAAGGCATGGTTTCATAACATGACTTGCTGCATGGTTTTAATGAAAATTACAGTGATCATTCTTTCTGAAAGGAAAAAAAAAGATGAAGGAAGGAAGTGTAGGAAGAGAAAGGGAGACAACAAGGAAGATATATAAAAGGACACAGAGAAAAAGTTACAGACAAAAATCTAGATTTTTACTTTGCCAATTTTCATTTTGTAAAATCAGTATAACTTGAAAAATATAAAGGCAGAGAGAAAACACAGATAGAGAAAAAAAACAATGTCATAGATGTGAATGGCTCTTTTTTCCCTACCTATCTTCTCTTTAATTTAGCATTCCTCTTTTCAGTATGCAGTCATCTGAATTGAAAGAGAACAGTACCAATACTTATTTAAGACTTTAGTAAGTATAATACTTAAGACTTTAGTAAGCACTGATCTTTTTCTTGTAATATATACAAAAACACTGCACATTGATCAGGTTTTATTATCTCAATAGAGGCTCTGTGCATGAAATTTATGCACCGGGTAGGGGGATGAGGGTGTTTCTCAGCCCAGCCTGCACTCTCTCCAATCTGGGACATCCCTCTCACAATCCAGGACTACTGGCTCCCAACTGCTTGCCTGCCTGCCTTTCTAATTGCCCCTAACCACTTCTGCCTGCCAGCCTAATCATCCCCTAACCACTCCCCTGCCAGCCTGATTGATGCCAAACTGCTACCCTGTCAGGGTGATTGTCCCTAACTGCCCTCCCCTGCAGGTCTGGTCACCCCTAACTTCCCTTCTTTGCAGGCCCAGTCACCTCTAACTTCCCTCTCTTGTAGGCCTGGGTCTGCCCAAATGCCCTTCCCTGCAGGCCCAGTCACCTGCAACTTCAATCCTCTGCCAGCCTGGTTACCCCTAACTGCCCTCCCCTGCAGTCTTGATCACCTCCAACTGTCCTCCTTTGCAGGCCTGGTCCCTCCCAACTGCCCTCCCCTGCTGGCCATCTTCTGGTGGCCCTCTTGTGTCCACATGGAAGCAGGATCTTTGACCACATGGGGGCAGCCATCTTGTGTGTTGGAGTGATGGTCAATTTGCATATTACTCTTTTATTAGATAGAATAGAGGCCTGGTGCATGGGTGAGGGCCAGTTGGTTTGTTCTGAAGGTGTCCCAGATCAGAGTGAGGGTTCCCTTGGTGCTTGGGGCAGCCTGAGTGAAGGGCCTGTGGTGGTTTGCAGGCTGGCCACACCCCCCAATGACCCAAGCAGAGGCCCTGGGTTCTGGGATTTATTTATCTTCTATAATTGAAATTTTATAGCCTTAAATGGAGGCCAAGACAGGCCAGAGCTGCAGAAACTTGGCTTCCCCCATCATCGGGGGAACCCTAGCCTCCTGCTTTCCCCAGCTCTGTGACCATAGCCATTTCTGTTGGGATTTATTTATCCAATTGAAACTTTGTAGCCTTGAGTGGAGGTCTGGGCTGGCCTGGGTGTGTGGAAAGCTTGGCTTCCTCCTTTGCCGAGGAAACCCAAGCCTCCCTCCATGACTGTAGCTATCTTGTTTGAGGTTAATTTGCATAGTCACTCCTGATTGGCTGGTGGGCATGGCTTATGGGTGTGGCTTTGTGGGCATAGCAGAGTGATGGTTAATTTGCATATTACTCTTCTATTAGATAGAATTTTATAACTGAAGGAACTGGAAGACATAAACATGAGGTTGCCCAAGGTTGCTTAAGACTACAAGCCATCTTGTCTGATTAAAAATGTTGACTTTTACACCATATGTTCTAGTCAACTTGCTGCTTGGACCTCATATAATCACTTGAAATATTGTGAAGGAATCAGTTTTAAGGTTCTAAGGTTTGCTTCCCTCTCTATCTCTATGTCAATATCACATAGTCTTAATTATAATTATAGGTTTATAATTCTCAGATATCTTTATTTTAATTTTAAAGTTAGATTTTATTTTTAAATATATTTTTAATTGATTTTAGAGAGGAAGGGAGAGGGAAAGAGAAATAGAAATATCATTGGTGAGAGAATCATTGATCAGTTGGCTCCTGCACACCCCATACTATGGATGAAGCCCACAACCCGGGCATATGCCCTGACTGGGAATCGAAGTGTGACCTCCTGATTCATAGATCAACACTGATCCATGCAAACTGTGCTTAAGGTTAGATTTTAAAGTGAGATTTTAATTTTTTTAATGGTTACAAGTCCACAAAGATCTTCTGTGTCTTCTTGATTCAGTTTAGTAATTTATGTTTTAGAAAATTTTCATTTCATCTGACTTGTCAAACAAGTCCCTAAAAGTTTTTCACAGTATTTCTTTCTTGCTACATTTGTTTTCCTTTTCTTTTCTTTTTTTTTTTAGTATATTTTATTGATTTTGTACAGAGAGGAAGGGAGAAGGATATGCCCCCTTTCATCACTAGTGTTGCTCATTTTTGTCCTCTATCACTTATTTGTCAGTCTTACAGACATTTATAGATTTTTTAGTTATTCAAATAATCACATATTGAACTGTACTATATTTTGTCTCCTATTTTATTCCTTCCTACTACATTCTCTGGACTTCCTCTTTTCCCATTTTTGAGCTTCTTGAGTTTTGGATGCTTAGCTCATTTTATTGGCCTGTCTTCTTTTCTTATAAGATTTTAGGCTATAATTTCCAACAATTTACTGCATTAGCTTTTTTTAACATGTTTAAATAATGTCTTATTGTCATCCACAAAAAAATATAAACAAAATCTAAATGAATATTTTTATTTTGTCCAATCTTATATTCTCTAGATCCACTTGAATGCTTAGTTCTTTTATTATCATTGTAATAATTAATATTTTGTTTTTAATCTACCATCTTAGGTAGTTATTTTTCTTCCTTGTCCCATTTATTCTTTATTTTTTCTTTCCTGCCATCTGTTGAATTAATTATGAATTTTTCAAGATTCTTTTTTTTGCCGAGACTGGTTTGGCTCAGTGGATAGAGCATCGGCCTGCGGACTGAAGGGTCCCAGGTTCGATTCCGGTCGGGGGCATGTACCTTGCTTGCGGGCACATCTCCAGTAGGGAGCGTGCAGGAGGCAGCTGATCGATGTCTCTCTCTCATTGATGTTTCTGACTTTCTATCCCTTTCCCTTCCTCTCTGTAAAAAATCAATAAAATATATTAAAAAAAAAGATTAAAAAAAAAGAAAAGATTCTTTTTTTTTCCTCCTATATTATTTTGGAGTTTTTTTCTTCTCATTGTTAAAATTCTTTGTAGTTTTAATAGTTACCTATGATTTAAGTATTCATTCTTATTTACCATAGTCTACCTTAAATGCAAGATAGGATACTACATATGCAAGCTAAGAATCTTATCACATGACTATGGGCCCAGTGCATGAATTTGTGCACCTTGGAAGGAACTGTGAGCCACATGAATTCGTGAACCTTGGAAGGAACTGTGGGCAGCAAGGCTGCTATAGACACAGGGTCTTGGCCCATCCTCTATGCTTCCATCCAGCCCCTCCTGCCATGACGTACAGTCCCCTGTCTGTCAAAAGCCCCGCTCCTGCCACTATCACTCCCATGTGCTGACACTGCTGGCCCCACTCGGACCTGCAGATGGCATGGAGCAATTGGAGCTGTTGCCATCAGTGAGTGCAAGCAGCGGCTGCTGCCCCAATCATTCTAAGAAGCAGAGGGTGGTAGAGAAACCCTCAGGGGTGATCAGGGCTGGCAGCCACGGCTCACACTCGTTGATTGTGCCGAGTGATCAGGACCAGCATTGGGTGCGACCAGCAGCTCCAGTGCTGGCTGTGGGTGTGAGTGGAGCTGGCGCTGGCAGTGGATGCAAGATGTGGCTCCAGTGCCAGCAGCAGGTGCAAGTGCCTAAGGGGACTGCAGCTCACAAGAGCAAAGTATTTTCAGTAACCACCAGAAGCTCACCCCAATGACAGCGACCAGCACCCTGCCTTGTCTGATGCCTCTGCTCACCTGCTCCATCATCCTGCTGTGGCCAACGTCACCGTGTTCCACAGATGCCCCCTGGTGATCAGCACATGTTATATCAACCAGTTGTACAGTTGTTTGGTTGTTCCAGTTGTTCCACCATTTGGTTTGTTTACATATTAGTCTTTTATTATATAGGATTCCATTTCTAGCTATAAATCTGCTCCAGAAGAAATATCAGCAGCTTAAAACAATAATGACTGTTTTGGGTTTTTTGTGTGTTTTGTTTTGTTTTTCTTTTTGCATTCTGTTCAACTAAGCAGTGACATTGGCTTGGGCCACTCAAATGACTGAATTCAGCTGTAAATATAGCTTGAGATAGAGTACCCATGGTGACCTGTCATCCCTAGGGTATGTCCCAACATAATCTCTGTTCATTCAATGGTCTAACCAGACCTCATTATAACATAGAGCTGGAGTGCATGAAGAAACAAGCAAAGAAAATGAGTCTCTGTATGCCAGCTCTTATAAGTTTCTGCCTATGACATGTTTGTTAAGTGGTCAAAGAAAACCACATAGTCACACCAAGAGTAAATATGGAAGGAGACTGCACAAAAGCATAAATATTGGGATATGTGGAAAACTGGTGGCTATTAATATACAAAAGTATAACTACTGTTGGAAGAATGTTTAAAAATAATTACCAAGAAGAAATAATTTATGTTTTTGTTTTTTTCTGTTTTAAATTAGTTTTATTTTGTCTTATGATCTGAAGGGTATTTTCCCTGGATATAGAATTCTAGTTTAATTTTTTCTTGTTGTTCTCATTTTTATTAGGATTTTAAGTAAATAATTTTATTGCTTTCTAACTAAGGTTGTTTTTTTTTACTTCTCCTTCCCAGAGTTTGATTATCTTCATAGAGTATGTGAGTTAAATTTTGATCAGATTAATTAAGTCTATTGCTATTATCTCTTCGAATATTTCTTCTGCCTCATTCTCTCTTTTTCTTCTCTTCTATCACAGACTTTTTGTGTGAGAGGAGTTTTTTGATTTTTGTTTTTTCCTCTTCAGTGCTACCCCAGCTACCTTCCAGTTTGAAGATATCTCTGTCCTGCTGTCTTTTCTATGTATTTAAATTGTCATATCCTGTAATAACTCAAATTATATAGGGCAGTATTTCCCATGGACTTCTTGCTTTGCCATGGAGCCCATAGAGGGATTTCTTTCAGTTCTCCTGATCACCACATCATTTTGTAAGTAAACATACAGAAAGTCTCAAGTGAATGTCTCTCCTGTCTCTGTCTCTGTGCTGTACCATGTTTTCAGAGGATGGCTGCATCATCCTTGGGCCAGGCATCATACTGATCCCTCTCAGCTTTTCTATCCTGCTCTCAGCCCTCCCACAATGCCTCAGGCATGGAGGGAAGGTCCATGGAAAAACGTTGGCAAGTGGGCATAGACTTTGGTCTGTTATTGAGATGTCTCAGAATTTTTACCTGTTATGTTACTCCACCTAGGAAAAGATTACTTAAGATTCATTATAAAGTTCAGCTTGAGCCCAAATCTTAGTTATTAAATATTAATATCTTCTAAAATGAACTAAGAATTTTGGGAAAATCCTAATTCCATGGCTGAAGCTAGGACATTTAAAATCAACCTAGGATATTTTGGAGTTTCTGAAAGTAGCCAATTCTCAAAGAATGAGAGGGCTATCTCCAAAGGACATCAGGTGTTAGCTTGAAGAAATTCCAAATGATAAGACTTGGGTTGTTTTAAGCACCAAAATAAATAATGGTTGTAATGTAGTACAACTGACAGAATCAAACAGGAGTCCATAAACCATACTGATAGTTTTTCCTTAGAGGAAGTTGCCATATAATAAAAATAAGCAGAAATAAAATTAAACTAAATTAATAATTGACAACCATCATAGTAATAGCTAAAATTAATGAGTAAAAGTTTGATGAACAATGGGAAACTGATATAATTTCAAAACATCACTCCACAAGGTACATGTCAAAAATAAAGGAAAATGGGATTTGTCAATCTGGCCAATGTTTCCATGCCTCTGATCCTGTTTTATTCATTAGTTTATTTTGTTCATTAGATTTCTTGTTCATTTATTTTGATTTTTAGATTCAATTATTGATAGATATGTATTTATTGCCATTTTACTATTCATATTTTTGTCTTTTTTATTTTCTCCTTCTTCTTCTTCTTAAAGAATATCCTTCAACAGTTCATGTAATAATGGTTTGGTGATAATGAGCTTCTTTAGCTTTTTCTTGTCTGTGAAGCTCTTTATCTCACCTTCAATGCTAAATGAGAGCTTTGCTGGGTAGTGTAATCTTGATTTTAAGTCCTTGCTATTCATCACTTTAAATATTTCTTGCCACTCCCTTCTGGCCTGCAAAGTTTCCATTGAGAAATCACCTGACAAGTCATACGGGTGCTCCCTTGAAGGTAACTAACTGCTTTTTTCTTGCTGCTTTTAAAATTATCTCTTGTATTTTTTTTTAATTTAAGTTGTTTCTTGTTTAAAGTATTACATAAGTCGCTTTTTCAAATTGAACACTCCCCTGCTGCTCCCCGAAACAAGTGCTCTCCCCATACTCCTCATCCCATTCCCTGTTCATTGGTTATGCTCATATGCATGCATACAAGTCCTTTGGTTGATCTCTTACTCCCTCCACATCCCCTCTCAACTCCCCACCTTTGTCTTTAACCCTTGCAGGGACTAGACTAACCAAAAAACTTATATGTATATATACATTCCTTATGGACATAGACAATAGGGTGGTGAAGGCCTGGGGCAGGGTTGGAACTGGGGAGGGTAGTAAGGGGGAGACAAAGGGGAAAATCTATAATACTCTCAACAATAAAGATTTTTTTTAAAAAGGAAAAAGTAGTAACTGAACAGTGGAAAAAAGCTGGTAAACACCATTTTCATCAAGTGGGCAACATTAACAACACAAATAATTGGATAACTAGATGTCATATTCTTTCTGATATTATGCAAATAGAAGCATACATCATTTCTATTACATGTCAGCCAAAAAGGCCTATCCCAAGTCTGATTATGAAGAAAGACTAGACATAGCCAAATTGAGCAATATTCTATAAAACAAATTATCTTTTTACTTAAAAAATATTAAGCTCATGGAACATACACACATGAAAAACTATTGAGAAAATAGTCCAGATTAAAAACACATAACAATTATAACACATGACACTAGTCTAATTCTCATGTGATACTAATTAGAGAAAATATTTTTGCTATAAAGGATATTATTGGTACTATTTATGCAATTTGAATTTGTATTTTAGATTAGATATTAGTACTGTATTTATGTTAATTTCCAGATTTTATTAATTGAATCATATTTTGTACAATGCCTTTGTTTTTGTAAAGAATTACATAGTCCAGTATTTAAGGAAAAGGCAGCAGTATGACTGAAACATACATTGAAATGGTTAAGATAGTTAATGTCCTTATAAAGACTAATACTCATTAAGGTCAACACTTAAGTGATTTCCTCTAAGAACTAACAATTTAAAAGATTTAGTTCTAACACTTATAAACACATAGGAAAAACAGATAAAAACCAAAGCTAAAGAACATGTTAACACTGTAAAACTAAAGGAGACGATAGTAATCACCTGAAGTTAGGTTCCATTGTTTAGCCAGAAGAGGCAAGATATGAAGTTTACCTTCCACATTCCCACCTGGCAACTACTATCATTTCTCATCTCCTGAATGTCACTTATGACATGAGAAGTTCACTAGAAATCTGTACATTTTACATGATTTGTGGCTCTTGAGTGACCTCAAGAGAAATGTTATCATAAATAATCCTGTCATTCATAATGACACCGTTTTTAAAATTTTAAATTTTTTGTCAATGCCTAAGAAATGGTTTCTTCTTCATACCTAAGGGGTCTTTTGTTGCAATAGAAACAAATTATATTCTGGGTCTTTTGAAATGCACATCTGGGTTCTCAGCCACAAAACCTGAACTGCTCCACCTACCAGTAAGTAATACTTTTTTATTGATTTTAGAGAGAGGGAGGGAGATAGAAATATAAATGATAGAGAATCATTAATCAGCTGTCTCCTGCATGCCCCCTCCTGGGGATGGAGACCATAATCCAGGCATGTGCCCTGACTGGGAATCAAATCGTGACCACCTATTTCATAGGTTGACACTCAACCACTGACCCACACCAGCCAGGCAGTAAGTAATATTTTTGAAGATTTGTATTGAACACTAGTCTTGAAAAATTCTCGTAATCTCATATTTTTTATAACCTTCAGTTTAATTTGATTATGTATACTTTTCCAGAGGATGATGTGTGGAGGAAATCTAATGAAACAAGTAATTTGCAAATTAACATTAATATTTAAAATGCAGGTTCAATTCTAGACTAATCTAGTGACTGCATTTGCAACCTCATGATGGATCTTTCAGTGTGATCACTGTGCCCCAAAGTAACATTTTGTTACATGGAATGCGACAATGTATTCGAACAATACACACACATGCATTTCTAGGTTTACTAAAAAATGCCAAATATAG
This sequence comes from Lasiurus cinereus, assembly GCA_011751065.1. Lineage (NCBI taxonomy): Eukaryota > Metazoa > Chordata > Mammalia > Chiroptera > Vespertilionidae > Lasiurus > Lasiurus cinereus. The sequence goes on along the minus strand of JAAGEH010000030.1, from coordinate 46,192,121 downwards.
TAGGAAGCATTCAACTGGTATATGTTCCAGAGAAGAGAGGAACTGCCTAGCTTATAAATTTTACTATGAGAAAATAGAAAATTAAGAAGGTGGACATATTTCAAATCTTTAGTTAATAATCAGAGAAGATGAACTAACATATAATCAATATAGTGGCAATTATAGACAGTTATAAATACAGTTATCAAAAGAGTCAACAAGAGGTATCATACATAAGTTGTTGGCAAACTTCACAGAAATGTTTTATTTATCCAATTTCTATTCAATAAAGCTCAAAATTTTAAAATGAGTCCTAAGTATTATAATTAATATAGATATCTAAATATCATGTGAACAATTTGTTCAGGAAGTTTAAGTCTCAGATTTTCAAATGACAGAAGTTCATATTGCACTTAGCACAGTGTCTTCTTAATTTACAAAATTCACTAAAGTCTGATATGTCTGTCTCTGAAAGGTAACATTTTGAGAGCAATATTTTAGATAGAGTAGAAAATCATGCATGAAAATGCCTCCTTGTTTTTCATACGTGTTCTTTATTACTCATGAGGAAGGCTTATTTATCACATTGAATTATAGCAATCTGTTTACTCATTTCTCTCTCTCTGGTATGAGTTGTTAAGGACAAAGCATGTGACTCTCTTTGCTTGGCATAAAATAAGTGGTTATTAAATATTGAATAAATCATTGAATGATTGCACTGACACCTCTGACAATATCAATATAATTTGTTCTTTAATTTGTTTCTACCTAGGGTAAATTTACAATGATGTGTTTACTCACATCAAGTACGCCTGTGACCAATAGAAAATATTTTTTCTTTGAAGTATCATATCTTTGATAATATTTAGTTGTTATAGTCTATTGTTTTAAAATTTTACAAAGCATTTAGATGAAATGAGCCTGATATGACATCCCGTTAATTCATTATTCAGTTTGGTTTTCATGGACCTAAATGATTTTTTGTTTGTTTATTGTTGAATGAATGGTTTGTTTATTTGCTTATTTTGTAAATCAAATTTAATGATATAATTTACAATTTAAAATGTACCAATTTTTAGATATACAGCTTACAGAATTTTGACAGATATATCCACCCCTGTAAACATTGCTCTATTAAGATACAAAACATTTCCAAAATTCTAAACAAGTTCTGTTTCTTGTTGCAGGTAAACCCAAGACATGCACACACCCCCATTTCTCCCATTAATATCTAGTATTAGTGTGGTACATTTCTCTCTTGAGAACAGTGGTTCTCAATTGAACCACCGTTGATATATTATTAATCATTTAAGTCTATAGTTTATGTTAGGGATCACTATATTCTATATTCTATGGATTTTGACAAATGTATGACATGCATTTTCCATTACTGTATTATTCAGAACTCGAGGCCCAATGCAGGAAGATTCATGCAAGAATGGGCCTTCCTTCCCCTGGTTGCCGGCACTAGAGCCACCTTTCTACCTTCCCATGCTGCTCAGAGGCCCAGAGCAGCTGGGATGGTGTGCAACTCCTGTGTCATCGCCATGGCAATTACATAAGCATCCTGTCATGCCCCAGCCACTCAGTGCCTGTGTATACAAATTAATCCGCCATCTTTGTTGGGTTAATTTGCATACTCACTCCTGATTGGCTGGTGAGCATTGCAAAGGTATGGTCAATTAGAATGTTACTTTTTTATTAGGTAGATAGTTTCATTGTCCTATGAATCCTCTGGGTTCTATCCATCTTTAGCTCTCCTTTTAGAGTTCTGGAAACCACTGATGTTTTTACTGTCTCATAATTTTACTTTTCCAGAATGTTATATTTTTGGAATCATACAGTATGCAGCCTTTTTGACACTACCTTGTTTCAGTTAACAATATGCATGTAAGGTTTCTCTCTGTCTTTTCATTTATCAAAAGTACAGTTTTCACTATGAGTATATTTTGCTGTATGGATGTGCCACAGTTTATTAATTCACCTATTGAAAGAAGTTTATACATTTAAATAATTAATGTTATTTCATTATATGAGTTAATATATTTACAAATTCACCTATTGTTAGGTAATTGGGTTGTTTTTTTTAGTTTTTGGCTCTCAGGATAAAGCTACTATGAAGTTCTTGTGATCACAAGTTCTTATGGTCATAAGTTATTGTGGTCATATCTTGGATACATATTTAAAAGGAAAATTGCTAGGTCATTTTTGAGACTTAAAAAATTTTTTAATTTATTTTTTATTGATTTTAGAGAGAGAGGAAAGAAAAGGTGTGGGGGAGAGAGAGAGAGAGAGAGACATGGATCAGTTGACTCTCTTATGTACCCTGATCAGGGATCAAACAACCAGATGGGACAACACAACCAACTGAGCGGCATTTGCCATTTTAATTTTAGCCATTTCAGTGTGTGTAGTGATTTAACATTGTGGAATTGGTTTTAATCTCCCTAATTACTAATGATGTTAGAGTACCTATAGTATGCTAATTGGCCATTCATATGTCTGCTTTTTATATTGTATGTATAAATATTTTACTTATATTACTTATATTTTTATTGGTTTGACTTTTTCTTACTATTGAGTCCTACCAAAGATATATTGCTAATTTTATTTCCCTGTCTGTGGCTTGACATTTCTTTTTTTCTTTTTATTTATTTTTTGATGGTGTATTTTAAAAAGCAAATTTTAATTTTTATGAAATAAAATTTACTTTTTCTTTATATTTAGTGCCCTTTATGTCTTCTCTAAGAAATATTTGCCAATCTCAATTTTGCAAAGATTGTCTCATGTTTTCTTCTAGAGCAGTGGTTCTCAACCTGTAGGTCGTGACCCCTTTGGGGGTCGAACAACCCTTTCACAGGGGTCGCCTAAGACCATCGGAAAATACAGATATTTACATCACGATGCATAACAGTAGCAAAATTTCATGGTTGGGGGTCACCACCACATGAGGAACTGTATGCAAGGGTCGCAGTCTTAGGAAGGTTGAGAACCACTGTTTTAGAGGATCTGTAGCCTTGGCATTTACATTGAGGTTTATAAGTAATTTTGAATTAATTTTCTATTTAGTGTGAGGTAAGAGTTGAGGTTAACATTTTTTTCCAGTATTATATCCAGTTTTCTGGAACCATTTATTGCAAAGACTTTTTTCCCCTCCCACTGAGTTACTTTAGAATTTCTGCTGACCATTTATGTATGGGCCTATTTCTGAACTCTCTGTTTCATTGCTCCTCTTCAATCATATGCCACTACTAGGTGTCATGATTACTGTCCTTTATATGTAGTATAGGTCCAAAATATGTGTTCTTAAAAAGCTATCTTGATTCTTTTAAGTCCTTTATATTTGCATATACATTCTATAATTAGCTTATAAAAAATCTACAAGGTAGTTTTGCGGGATTTTGTTTGGGATTGACATGTTAGCAACATTGAGTGCTCTTTTCATGGACAGTTAGGTTGTCTTTATTTTTCTTGTTGTAGTTTTTAGTGTACAGATCTTACACATTATTTGTTAAATTTATTCTTAAATTATTTCATAGTTTTTATGTTATTATAAACAATATTTTCAAATTTCATTTGCAATATTTTGCCAATCATATGTAGAAAAGCAATTGCTATGTGTTTATTGATTTTGCATCTTGCCAACTTTTAAAATTCACTTATTAGTTCTAATAGTTTTGTAGATATTCCTTAGGAATTTTTATATTTACAATCAAATTCTTTAAAAAAATAAATAGCTTCCTATTCCTTTCTATGTGATCACTTTTGTTTCCTTTCCCTGTACTGGTTAAGACTACGAGGACAATACTAAATCAAAATGGTGAGAATTGACATAGTTGATTTTTTTTCTGATCTTAGAGACAAAGCACACAGTATCATTAAGCATTTTGTGGAGCAAAAAGATCCAGTAACTAAACCCAAATGAGTATTCCAACCAGATGGAGGACACCAAAGAATATAATGCCAAGCTCTGGAAGTAGGAGCCCACTTGATCTTCTATAGGTTTTGAGTTGCCTATACACAAACACTGGTAGGAAAAAGATTTACTCACAGAAAGAAAGGATTGGACAAAGGAAGATCAGCATCTGTAGTATATGCCAGTATCCCGTTGCCAGCAATTTTATCTGGATAGCTGTATTTATCCTGCTACAGGTGAAGACCCTGTCCCTTTCCTAAGGGGTGTTATAGTGTGAGACTGGCCCATTGTCATATAATACACACATGTAGGCAGTAAAAGGGAAATTAACTGTACCAAGAGCAGGGGAAAGTTTTCTCCTAATGAAGAATCTGGGCCAAATTGACAGCAGGAGGGCACCCAGGTGCCACATAAGAGAATGTTCCAGGCAAGGGTCCCTAATTAGATAACTTCTGAGATGGGTAGAAGGTCACATGATGAGTGTTTCTCCTACATAATTCTAACGTGTGCATATCAAGATGTTACCTACTGGTTTATTTGTATCTTTCCTCAAGTTAAAAATGTTTACTTCTATTTTTGGCTTGCTGAGAGTTTTATTTAGAATAGGTATTGAATTTTGTCAAATGGTTCTCTGCTTTTATTAAGATGATCATGTGGATTTTCTTATTAAGTCTGTTGTACTGAATCAGATTGATTAATTTTTGAACTTTGAACCAGCCTTGCATGTCCAGGATAAATCTCAGTGGGTCATGATTTATTATATTTTTCATATACTGCTAGATTCAATTTATTAAGATTTTTTTTAAATCTTGGTACTAGAAGGCTACAAGTCTGTTACCTTTTCTACTTCTTCCTTTTATGTAAAGTCTTGCTGATTTTGATATTAGTATAATGTTGGTCTCAGGAAATAAGTTGTGGAGTGTTTCTTCTTTATTTTCTGAAAAAGTTTGCCAAAGATTGGTATTGTTCCTAACTTCAGTAATCGATGGAGTTTACCAGTGTAGCCATCTGTGCCTGATACCTTCTTATGTGAAAATTTTTAATTATAATATTTTAATAGATAAAATATTCTGATTTTCTGTTTTTCTTGTGTTTGTTTTGATAATTATTTTTTTCCCAAAGAAAACAGCCCTTCCTTCTATGTCACAGAATATATTACCATACATTTATTCATACTATTCCTTTTTAAATGTAGTAGTTCTAGTTATGGCTCCTAATTCATTACTGATATATGTCCTGTCTCCAACCCCTCTCTTGTTTATTAATTTTATTAATCTTTTTAATAAATTTTTTCATTGATTTTTGTTATTTTTATCCACTATTTATTTCATTGCTTCCTGACTTTTTTTCCCCTCTATTTATCTTGAATTAAATTTACATTTTATTTTCACCTTCATAAGTGGAAGCTTAAACACTGATTTTAAATTTTCTTATGCAAGTTTTAAAAGTGGTAAATTTCTCTCTAACATTGTTTTAGTTGCATTCTGTGTTTTTATTTCATTCAGTTTGGAATACTTTCTAATTTTCTTTCAGAATTGTTCCTTTCCCTATGTTTATTTAAAAGTGTATTGTTCAATTTCCAAATATATTACCTTACTGTTCCTAATTTCTAATTTAATTTAGATGTGGTCACAGATGATACACCATTTTATGTCAAGTCTTTTACATTTATTGAGACTTGTTTTATGACCCTAAATATAGTATACTTGGTGAACATTCTATGTATATTTTAAAAAATGAGTATTTTGAACTTATTATGTATACGGTTTATTAACTAAATTTCATTTAGCTAGTTGATGATGTCATTCAAGACTACTATATTACTGTTGCTTTTATTTTATTTGTTTTATAAATTACTGAAAGATATTATTGTATTATCCCACTATATTTGAGTTTATTTTACTTTTAATTCTATAAGTTTTGACTTATTTTTAAATTTTGTTATTAGTTGCATACACATTTAGAATTGTTTTGTCTTCTTACTGAATTGGCCACTTTAACATTATAAAAAGCACTTTTTCAACTCTTTGTCATATTTATTCTTTGTAATATTTTTTTGTATTGAAATCTGTTTTCCTGATGTTAAAATAATCATTCTAACTTTTATGATTAATGTTTATATGGTAAGTCATTTTACCTTCATTTTCTTTATCTATCTTTATATTTAGAGTAATGAGTGGATAAAATGTCTGTGGTACATTTACACAATAGAATATTATGCAGCTGTAAAACAGAAGGAACTTTTTATCCTTTATGAAAGCATGGATAGATCTTTAGAATATTATGCTAAGCGAAATACACCAATCAGAAAAGGACAAAGACCATATGATCTCGTTAATATATGGAATCTAATGAACAAAATAGAACCAGAGGCATGATACACGGAGCAGACTGACACATGTCAGAGGGGATGGGGATGGAGAAAACTAGATTAAAAAAAAGGTAAAGGGACTAGCTAAAAACATACATGAATAGCTATTGAACACAGACAATAGTGTGGTGAGGGCCAAGGGAGTAGGAGGCAGGGGCTAGTGAAGGTGGGCAAAGGAGGGGAGAAGCAGGGACATCTGCAAGAGTGTCAACAATAAAAAATGTAAATGAAAATAAAGCACATAGTAGAGTGCGGTTTTTACTCAGTTTGCAAATCACTGGCTTTTGATTTGAGTGTTTAAACCATTTATATTCTATGAAATTATTAATACATTTGGTTTTAAGTCTTATTTTTAATAGTTGTTTTCTATATGTCTTATCTATTATTTTCATTACTCTATTCTTTATTTCTTTTTATTTAATTAAGGATTTTTTAGTACGTATTCTAGTAGGTCTCCTCTATTGGCTCATTATCTTCATTTTTAACCTACATGTACCTTACCTTTATAGATCTCTATCAAACAATATTAAACCACATCAAGTATATATAAGAAACTCATAATCATATACTTCTGTTTTTACCATCTCATTCTTTGTTCCTTTCTTGTCACAATTTTTTCTATATTTGTTATAAATATACTAGAGGCCTGGTACATGAATTTGTGCACAGATGAGGTCTCCAGGGGGGTTGGGAAGGGCCAGGATGCGATCAACCCTCCAGGCGTCCCACTGATATTGGAGCTGGTTGTCAGGAGCCATCTGGCGGACGCTTTTATATTGTTTCTTCCTTGTGGAGCATCTATGGAGGGGAAGAGGCTGCAGTGTCTGAGGCCAACTTCCAGGAGGCAGGCAGCACTGTCAGGATCATGGTGGTGGCTCTGGTCCATCTATGCCTGGCCTGTTCTCTGGAGATTGGACTTGCAGGCCTACAGAGGAAGTGAAATTTACTATTAGTAAATTTACTATTACCTGTACAGGACAATTGAGGAAATAGGCTCCAAACATTATAGCATTAAATTCTAAAATATATCTTAAAGTTTTAGGATGAACCTATGGAAAAGTGGAATAAAATATTACAGGCTATTTGGAACTCCACCGTTCAGGAAATATCTCATAGACTAGAAGTTTAACAGGTCCAAATCATTTATAGACAATAAACTTTCACTTTGACTATTATTACTATAATTTCCATGGGTACATGAAAATTATAAAGTAATAACATTGTCAATATTTTTTATTTATTTAGTCCACTGCCTTAGAGATTTTCAATTATTGATGTTATAGACTATCAGAGAACAGAATCTTATCAGGGGATGGAATTTGAAGAAATATTAGTGCATTTAGAAACCCATACAAAGAGTTTAATTGCTAAAACAATTATAATAAACCCAGACATAATTTATTACACATATTAGAGAAAAGAGCATGGTTTTAGCATCAGACCCCAGTGTGGATTGACTTTCTTAGTAACTGTGTGACCTAGGGTTTGGTTCTTAACTTTGGGAAATATTATTTTCTAAATTTATAACCAGGTAATAATCACATTAATACATGGATTACTGTGTAGATTACATTGGGCAATGTATGAAAAACTCCTGATATTGTGTCTAGAAAAAAAAAAGTGGTTCTCATGAAATTTTAGTTTCTCTAGCCAAAAGTTTCTCACTTTACAAATAACATAACAGGAACTTAAAAGTTAAATGACTTTCTCAGTGTCAAACTATTAGTAATTTCTGAACTAAATTTCAAACCTGCCTTTTAGTTATAACATTTTTTTTCTTCTTACTACAACACAGCTAGCTCAGAAGTAGCAGCAGGAGCTTTTTATAAGTTTCACTATTGTTCCGTAGCTTAAAAACTAAAAAAAGCAAAGCCCTGTCTGGGTACATAGATATGAAAATTATGTTGGACAGGTACTGACTCATCATTGAGCTGCAATGTGAATGTTCTAAATTTAGGTTTTTCCCACCTCATCAATGGTCTAAGTAGTAGCTGTTACTATATAGTCAGTCACTGAAAATAGCTGATTGCCAAAGACAACTCAAATAAAAAAATAAGCTTTATTTTTCAGATACTGTTTTGTTCTTATTGGAATTGTTCTACTTAATGATATCTGTTTTGTAAATTAGATGATTTAAGATAGGAAGAAAAACACTTGGCAAGCCTGTCAACTTCCCAATATTTTCTACAAAGCTGACTGACCCACTAAAATATGAAAATATGGCTCATTAATACACTGTTCTATTTCATTTTTTGTTTGCAGGGCATTGTGAGGAATTTTTTTTTTAAGTTAGGGTCTTATTGGAATTTCTACAACTCCAAAAGTTTGCCTTTCTACTAAATGACACTTGATATTCTATTTCTGCATTCTTAAAATATGTACTGTGGACAAACTGAAGATAATTACAGATCATTTGGATTTCTGTTCTTTTTTGTTTATTTCTGTGCCCTCTAGTATTTGAATGACAAAGAGATAGGGAAATATTAAAGACATGAGCCATTTGGATATAGATTCTCCTGAAGGTACAAGCTCAATTGCATGCAAGGCCACTGTTTATAATTGATAACCAGTGGATTCATGGTTAACATAGCAGGGGACAAGATGCTGATAATATTAGATAAAAATAAATTAATTGAGGATAATGGTATTAGAAAAAGAGGAGATTTAGGTAGAAAGGTGCTTTTATGAACAGGTAACTAACCATTTTTTTCAGTTAAGGATTTAATTATATGAGGGATTAATTATATCTTCATTTCAAGGGTCCATGGATCATTTATAATAATTACCCATAGACTAGAGCAAATTCTACAAAGTAGAAATCCACAGATTATATTTTAGAACTGCTGTGCAATAAAAGCAGAAATTAAAACAATTATGTAAATAAATAAAAGAGGTTCAAAACTTTTCTAATAGCATTTGAATTAAAAACATTTTTAAATTAAAAATATAATTATAAACTATGTAGAAAATAATGAGAATAAACCCTTTGACAATAAAAATTATGGCATGTTCTCAAATCTGTACTCAGAGGCAAAACACTTTAATATTTTACTTATTAAACAATGTAATTAAAATTAATATTTAGAATTCAATTAAAGACATGAGAAACAACAATAAAATGGCAAGAAAAAATAAAGCAGAACAAACAATAAAGATGAAAACAAATTAATGGACTAGAAAAGATAAAACACAACCCAGTAAATTATAAATAAGAAACTAGAGCAACATATAGGAAGCTACATTTTTATCTTGTACATTTGAATTTTTTTATTTTTTATTTCATTAAATGTATTGGGATGACATTGATCAACATGATGATATAGGTTTTAAGTATAGGTTTCTATGTTATAAGATCAGTATATTGCACTGTGTGCCCACCACCCAAAGTCAAATTTTCTCCTGTCACCGTAAATTAGGACTCCATTTCCCCACCCCTTTTCCTCTGACAACCACCACACTGCTATTTGTTTTCCTAATATGCACCCCTATGTTCATTGAAGCATTATTCACAGTGGTCATGACATGGAAACAACCAAAGTGTCCTGCAATAGAGGACTAAAGAAAATGTGGTTCATATACACAGTGGAATACTATTTAGTCATAAGAAAAGATGAAATATTGACATTTGCAATAACATGGATGGATCTTGAGAATATTATGCTAAGTGAAATAAGTCAGACAGAAAAAGCTAAAAACCATATGGTTTCACTCATATGTGGGATATAAAATGGAAATTCATGAGCATTTGATTTTGAAAATGTTAAAAATTTGAAAATTTCTATAAAAAATTAACTGTATAGGAAATGCATCTGTTCAAAAAAAGCAAACTTCTTAGTAAAAGGATTTGTAGACATGAAAGAAACTAAAAACATTATCAAAGAAATATATGTAAAAATATTCCTGGCTTAGACAGTTTTAGTGTCCTAAGAAATAGGCATTTCCCATATCCGACTATTTCAGAGTATCAAACAAAATGAAAAACTTCAAATTCATTTCAGAAACTATTAAAACCCTAATGCTAATTCTTCCAAAAATAAACCTAATCTAAAACAAGGAAAACTTTAGCAATCTATTTCTTTTTTAATTTTCATTTTTGAAAGTATTACATAGGTTCTCTTTTCCCCCCATTGACCCCTTCTAGCCCTCCCCCACCTCAGGCTTTCACCATTGTATTGTCTGTGTCCATGGGTTATGCATATATATATGCAAACAAGTGCTTTGGTTGATCTTTTTTTTTCCACCCATCCACCCATCCTGCCTTCCCTCTGAGATTCAACAGTCTGTTCCATGCTTTCATGTCTCTGGATCTATTTTGTTAGAGTCCACTTATGAGTGAGATCATTTGATACTTGTTTTTCTTTGAATGGCTTATCTCACTTAGCACAATACTCTCCAGGTCCCTCAATTCTGTTTCAAAAGGTAAGAGGTCCTTTTTTTTTTTTTTTTTTTTTTACTGTTGCATTGTATTCCATGGTATAAATGTACTATAGCTTTTTTTCTCCACTTATCTACTAATGGGCACTTGGGCTATTTTCAGATCTTAGTTATTGTGCTGAGCAAGTAAATAGCACTGTCATATACATAGGGAAGCATAAATTCTTTCTGACTGGTGTTTTGTAATTCTTAGGATATATTCCCAGAAGTGGGATCACTGAGTCAAATGGCAGTTCCATAAGAAAATACATTAATGAACATTTTAATCATTTCTTTTTGCAAGCCATGGCCAGATCTACGGCACTGAAAACCCAAGTAAGATCATTGACACCTGAAAAAATAGTGAATGGAGAATCTTCTTATGTGGTAACAGAATGAACATTCAAGTATTTATATGCTTGCTTTACTTCATCCTAACCCACAAGCCTTTATTTCTGGGATTCTCCAAGGGGCCAACAATTCACTCTGACTAACTGGAAAGATATTGTAGAGCTACATAAGGTCACGCTTCCCCTCAAGCCCATGTGCATTCTGTATACTCCTCATTTTATCTTCAGTAGAAATCTAAAGTGAAAGGAACTTCTCTATGTCTATGGTATCTTAGTTATCAATGTCAGCAGCTGATCAAACACTTCTAGCTCATTGACAAAGTGATATTGGGTAAGAGCTATCACCCACTTCTAATACTTGCTCAGTATGATACAGTCTTCTTTACTGCTTTCTCTAACCTCTAGAAAACTGCAAATTATTAAAGTAATTCTATTAAATCAAGAATAAGACCAAGGTTCTAATTGTTTTGACAATGCAATAACTTTGGTAAAAAGGAAGAAATAAAAATTGTTAATCTTTATAGATAAAATATGAGAAGAAACAATAGATATATTAGCCAGAGCTAATTCAAGAATGTACAGAATTAACTAGGACAAAAATCAATATATGAAGATCAAGAATTTTCCTATATAGTTCAAATAATAATTTTGAAAATATAATAAAAATTCAACAAATTTTTAAGAATTCATATGCATAATATAAACTAAGTGTGGGGTATAACATTTGTAAATGTGAACACTTCACTATACAATTAAAATCTACATATGTGTAAATGTGTATTTACATATATACTGACTGACAAGTTACTTAAAAAACATAAAAAATATACCCATATAAATGAATAAACAAACTGTATGATATAATTTGATATAATTAAAGAAGTCATTACTTTACAGATCTTAATTCTTCTGAAGTAATTTTCAGATTATCATAATTTTGATTGATAAATGACTTTAGAATAGTTCTCTTTAATTGCCATGTGTTGTTGTTTTTGTGTGTGTTTTGTTTTGTTTTTAACTAGGTAAAAATGTCTCCATTTGAAAGCCAAAACTGTTAAGAATGACACAGAAATTTTTATAAAAGAAGAATCTCATGAAAGGCTTTGATGTAAAAGGCATTACAATCTATATAAAGTTATAAAAACAGATAGTGTTCTATAAAACAAAAAAGTCTTAAAATAAGCATAAAACACACTTAAATTTAATCAAGTTTAGAATAACCATAAATCAATTGAAAAGGTAACATTACTAAAATAACTTACTATGTATTTAAAATCATACAGTACATAATCTTTTGTGTCTACTATCTTACAGTTAGCATAATACTTTGAGATTCACCTATGTTGTGCCCTTATCAGTAGCTATTTTAATGAATAGCAGCATGTCATTGTGTGGATATACCATGGTCTGTTTAGTCATTCAATAATTGCTGGACATTTGGATTATTTTCAGGTTTTTGTTTGTTTGTTTGTTTTGGTTGTTATGAAAGACCTGCCATGAGGATTTGAGTTCAAGTCTATGTATCAGCATATGTTTTCATTTGTCTTCAATAAATATCTAACAATGGAATTTCTGGGTCACATGGTAATGGTATATCTAAGTATAAGAAACTGTCATAATATTTTTGTAGTACCTATATTATTTTATTTAAAATTACCATCAGTAATATATAAGAATGCTATTTGCTCTACAATCCTTTCCAACATGGGCTTTGTAGTCTTTTCAATGTCAGACATAATAGTAGCTGTGTAGTGGTATTTCATTATGAATTTTTTTTCCTTATGATTTTAACTTGCCTAAAGATTTTTTTTCTGATTTAATAGAATTTTTATTTTTTTAAAAAATACTATTGTTAAATATTACATATGTCTCCTTTTTCCCTATTGACCTCTCATCAGCCACCCCCACCTCTCAGCACATGACCTCATCCCCTTAGTGCTTGTACCCATTAGTTATGCTTATATGATTGATCTCTTACCCCCCACCTCCACTTTCCCATGCCCTTCCTCTGAAGTTTGATGGTCTGATAGATGCTTCTATGTCTCTGGCTCTATTTTTTTCATATGTTTATGTTGTTCATTAAATTCCACAAATGAGTGAGATCATGTGATATTTATCTTTCTCCAACTGGCTTATTTCACTTAGCATAATGCTCTCCAGGTCCATCCATGCTGTTGTAAAAGGTAAGAGTTCCTTCTTTTTCACAGCAGCAGGGTATTCCATTTGGAATAGTGTAGATATACCACTGTTTTTTAACCCACTCATTTGCTGATGGGTACCTAGGCTGTTTCCAAATCTTAGCTATGGTAAATTGTGCTATTATGAACATGGGGTAAATAAGTCCTTTCTGATTGGTGTATCTGATTTCTTGGGATACAGTCCTAGAAGTGGGATTACTGGGCCAAATGGAAGTTCTATTTTTAATTTTTTTAGGAAACTCCATGCTGTTCTCCACAGTGGCTGCACCAGTCTGCATTCCCACCAGCAGTACATGAGGGTTCCTTTTTCTCCGCATCCTCACCAGCAGTTGTCATTTGTTGATGATAGCCATTCTGACAGGTGTGAGATGGTACTTCATTGTTTTGGTTTGCATCTCTGTGATGATTAGTGACTTTGACCATGTCTCTGGGTCTTCTGTATGTTCCCTTTCTAAAAGTGTCTATTTAGGTCCTTGGTCTATTTTTAAATTGGATTGTTTATCTTCCTTGTGTTAAGATGTATGAGTTCCCTATAACTTTTGGAGATTATGCCCTTATCACATATGACATTGGAAAAGATGTTCTCCCATGCATTTGGGTTTTCTTGTTGTTTTATTGATGGTTTCCTTTGCTGTGTAGAAGCTTTTTATTTTGATGTAGTCCCATTTGTTTATTTTCTCCTTAATTTCCATTGCCCTAGGAGCTCTAACAGTAAAGATGTTGCTAAGACATATGTCTAATATTTTGCTGCCTATGGTTTCCCATCTTATGCTTAAGTCTTTTATCCATTATGAGTTTATTTTTTATGTTAGTGGACTAGTTTTTGTTGTTGTTTTGTTTTGTTTTTCTGTATCTGTCCAATTTTCCCAACACCATTTATTGAAGAGACTGTTTTGTCTCCATTGCATGCTCTTGCCTTTGTTGTCTATTATTAATTGAGCATAATGTCTGGGGTTGATTTCTGGATTTTCTATTTGGTTACATTGGTCTATATATCTGTTCTTGTGTCAATGTCAGGCGGTTTTGAGAACAGTGGCTTTGTAATATAGCTTGATATCTGGTATTGTGATCCCTCCAACTTTTTTCTTCTTTCTCAAGATTGCAGCAGCTATTTGGGGTCTTTTTTTATTCCATATAAATTTTTGAAGAGTTTGTTCTAGGTCTGTGAAATATGCCATTGGTATTTTAATGGGGATTGCATCAAAACAATAGATTGCTTTGGGTAGTATGGATGTTTTAATGATGTTGATTCTACCAATTAATGAACACGGTATATTTTTCCATTGTTTATATCTTACTCTATCTCTTTTTTTAATGTCCTGTATATTGAGTACTGATCTTTTACCTCCTTAGTTAAATGTATCCCTAGGTATCTTAATTTTTTTTTGTACAATGATAATGAGATTATTTTTGTTTGTTTGTTTGTGATGTTTCTCTTTCTGTGAGTTCATTATTGGTGTATAAAAAAAGCCATCAATTTCTGGGTGTTAATTATGTATCCTGCTACATTGCCAAATTCATTTATTAAATCTGGTTGTTTTTTTATGGACTGTTTAGGGTTGTCTATGTACAATATCATTTCATCTGTGAATAATGAAAGTTTTACTTCTTTTCCAATTTGCATGCCTTTTATTTCTTCCTCTTGTCTGATTGTTATGGCTAGCACTTTCAGTACTATGTCAAACTGTGGTGAGAGTGGGCATCCCTATCTTCTTTCTGTTCTTAGGGGAAATGATTTTAAATTTTGCTCATTGAGTGGGATGTTTGTCATGTGATGTATCACATTTATTGATTTGCAAACATTGTACCATCCTTGCACCCCTGAAATAAATCCCACTTGATTATGGTGTATGATCTTTCTAATGTAATGCTGGATGCAATTTGCTAGGATTTTATTAGGGATTTTAGCATTTATGTTCATCAAAGATTTTGGCCTGTAATTCTCTTTCTTTATTTGGTCTTTATCTGGTTTTAGTATTAGGTTAGTGCTGGTTTCACAGAAAGAGGTTTAAAGTGTGTCTTCCTCTTGAATTTTTTGGAATTGTCTGGGAGGACAGGTTTTAGTTCTTCTTTGAATGTTTGGCAAAACTCCCCAGTAAGCCATGTGGCCCAGGGCTTTTGTTCCTTGGAAGTTTTTTGATTACTGTTTCAATTTCCTCCATAGTTATTGGCCTATTCAGATTTTTCTAATTCTTCCTTATTGAGTTTTGGAAGGTCGTATTTTTCTAGGAATATGTCTATTTCTTCTAGTTTGAACAGTTTGTTGGAATAGAGTTATTCATAGTTTTGTTTTGTTTCTTTACTACCTTTGTATTTTTGTGGGGCCTGTTGTTATTTCACCTCTTTCATTGCTAACTTTGCTTATTTGGATCCTCTCTCTTTGCTTCTTGGTGAGCCTGGATAGAGATTCATCAATCTTATTTATTCTTTCAAAGAACCAGCTCTTGGTTTTATTAATCTTTTGTATTGTTTTTTGCTTGTTTTTTTTGTTTTTTTTTTTTACTCTATGTCATTTATTTCCACGCTGATCTTTATTATTTTCTTCCTTCTGCTCACTCTGGTCTTTTCTTGCTGCTCTCTTTCTACTTCTTTAAGTTGCAGAGTTAGATAATTTATTGCCAGTTTTTCTTGTTTTTTTTTTTTTATGTAGGCCTGTAATCCTATGCACTTCCCTCTTGACTAACAGTTTATAAAGTCCTCAATTTGCTTATTTATAACCCACATATCTTTGATAAGTGTCTTTTCAAATAATTCGCCAATTATTTATTTGCTAGTTTGTCTTTTTATTACTGAATTATAAAAATTCTTATACCTGAAAAAAGTTCTGTATCACATATACCCTATGCAAATGCTTCTCTTGCTCTGTACCTTGACTTTTAATTTGATTTTCTGGATCTTTTAAAGATTAAATATTACTTATTAATTTTAATGATGTCTTATTTATTCATTTTAAAATTTTTATAGTTTGTGCTTTCTAGGTTTTATTAAAATTATTTGCCAAATCTATGATCTCTAAATTTCCTACTTTTCTCTAAATGTTTTATAGTTTTAAGTCTTTTATTAGCTTCATGATCAATTTTGCATTAGTTTCTTCATATGGTCTAAGCTATGAGTTGAGTTTTGTTGTTGTTGCTGTTTCTTTATATATGGATATCTAATTGTTCCAGAACCATTTGTTGAAAATATTATTTTTCTCCATTTTATTGCCTGGACACTTTTGCTAAAATTTATTGACCATATATGTGGGAGGTCTGAATGATTATATATATATAAAGGGGTCTATTTCTGAATAGTGGGAGTCTATTTCTGAATATTCATCATTTCCATTGATGCCACTTGGAAGCCAATAACACACAGCCTTGATTAACGTAGCTCTATATTATTAAGATCAAGTAGTATAAGTTAACAAGTGTATTTTTGCCAAAGTTAATTTTCCTTTTCTGTATCCTTTTCATATCCATATGAAATTTAGTTACAAAGTGCAAATGGTCAAACATACATGCAAATATTTTTGCACATTATTTTAGGCAAAATTAATGCAGAGCATACACAGATTTGATATACCATTTCTGACACCACCAAATTTATATAAGTAAAAATATTGTAGCTAATATTAGTAAGGGTATAGTAAACAGAGTTACTTTTATAGATATTTATATAATATTCCTGGATAAAGTTTAGTAATTGATGGCAGAAGACATAAACATTTTCATATGCTTTTACTTGGTAATTTCATTTCTAAGTATCCCGTTAAAAGAAACAATCGAATTGTAGTTGAAATGTAAGTACATTTGGATAAATGTGTGGTATAGTAGACTATGATGGTACCCCACTTGTATCACCTTAGCACTCCTCATTCCCATGTACCCTATGCAAACATATTTCACTGATAGTACCTGTGACTTCATTGGTATCTGCACTCTATGCAGCTGCAAAAATTGTGTTCAGGAAGGCCCTGGTTTGATGCTCTTCTGTTCTTTCTTGAAATTCTTAAGCATTTTTTAACAAAGGGTCCCACATTTTCAATTTGCACTTGACCTTGCAATTTTTGCAGTGGATCCTGTCTCTGATGGACTTTCTTTGACCCTCACAACCCACCCAATCCATGTAGAACTGATGGAAATTAAAGTGATTCCACCCCTTATCTCCCCAGAATAGTTAATTGGACAGGTTGTATATCTTGCTGGTTCATCAGAATGATTAAAACCCAGTTTCCCACTCCTATTTTCTTCTTTGTTTCTTTTTCTCCTTTCTGCACTTCTCGTGGGTATTTCTTGGTATCATCTCCCAAGTATGCCATCTGCATTCAAATTTTCTTTTAAGGTCTATTCTTAAGAGAGAAGCTAAACTCAACCAGGAGGCAAGAGTATAAACAGGCAATCACAGTAATCCAGGCAAGATTATCTTGCTGACCTAGACCAGGATGATAAAAAAAGGTAATGGTGGAAAAGTTGGATTCTGGATATCGGTGAGAATTGTATAAACAGGATTTACTCAGACTTTGAATACAGGGTGTGAGATATAAAGAAAGTGAAGAATTAATTAATAGGTTTTAGCCTAAGCTACTAGAATAGAGATGCTATTAAGTGGGATGAGGATGTCTGCTAAATATCAGATACATGGTAGATTGAGATTTCAGGTTTGCACACGTTAAGGTATGAGATGCTGAGTAGAACTGAGAAGATGTCAAATAGGTCACTGAATACATGAGGCTGAGTTCACGGGAGTGGTTAAGTGCAGTTAAATACTTGAGAGTCCTGAACATATGGGTAATATTGAGTTAAATAAAGATGTAAGTGCTCATAGAAAAGAGAAGATAGCCCTGACTGGTTTGGCTCAGTGGATGGAGATCGGCCTGCAAACTAAATGGTCCTAGGTTCAATTCTGGTCAAGGGCATGTACCTTGCTTGCAGACGCATCCCCAGAATGGAGTGTGCAGGAGGTAGCTGATCAATGTTTCTCTCTTATTGATGTTTCTAACTCTCTATTCCTCTCACTTCCACTCTGTAAAAAATCAATAAAATATATTTTTAAAAAAAGAAAAGAGAAGATACGCAAAGACAAAGCTTTAAGAATTTGATGATATGAGGATAAAACTGCAACAGACCCTAGGTGCTCGTCAGCAGATGAGTGGATCAGAAAACTATGGTACATCTACACAATGGAATTCTATGCTGTCATTAAAAAGAAGGAATTATTACCATTTGCAGCAACCTGGATGGAACTGGAGAGCCTTATGCTTAGTGAAATAAGGCAGTCAATGAAGGAGAATAATCACATGATCTCACTCATTTGTAGATAATAAAGAACATTATAAACTGATGAACAAAAGGATAGATACAGAGGCAATAAAGCATCAGACTATGAAATTACAGCAGGAAGATTAAGGTTAGGTGAGGTAGATAAGAGATCAATTAGAGGACTTGTATGCATGCATATAACCAATGAACATAGACACTGGGGGGTTGGGGTATGCCTGGGAGGGAGGGGAGCAATGGGGAGATACGTATAAAAAATTAATAATAAAAAATAAAAAAATAAAAAAACTGCAACAGAGATAGAGAAGAATCAGCCAGCAAGTTAGAAAAAATATCATGTTGTTCTACAAACCAGCTGAAGAAAGTATGTCAGGAGACAGAGGTCATATGATTCAGAAACAGCCATCGGATTTAGCATTATGGAAATCAGTGTTAACCTTGACATGAGCAGTTTGGTTGCAATGGTGAAGGCCAAAATCTGAATGGAGTGGGATTAAGAGAAAATAGAAGAAGAGAAATTGGAGCAACCATAAAATATTTTCCTAGAAATTTTACCAAAAAAAGGAAGATAAGAAATAGTAATTTGAAGGGCAAGAAGGGTGAAAATTCTGTACATTTTTTTTTAATTCAAAGATATAACAACATATTTGTGTGCTACTGAGAAAGAGCCAGTAATGAGAAAAAGAGAATACATTTGCTTTATTCATTGTTGTTGTTGAGAAAATGAGCATTACCTTATCAGGTAAATGAAAATGATTGTCTAATTATAAGAATATAACTTTAAAATATTATTCTATAAAATTATTAACTAGATAACCATCCTAGACTACTGTAATGTATCTTCAAGATTTTTTATGGAGGTCAATAAGTTTATTATGAGAGGAAAATATAAATATTCCACAGTAGTAAAATTGCAAAAATAAGTCCTCCTTGTATTAATTTATAAACCTCACTGTGGAAGGAAAAATTATATTCCTGGTTGTAACTTCTAAAATGTGATCTCAAAGTCTAATATACTTTGTGATCTTTAAAAGGATAATCAGTTGTGGAAAATAATTCTCAAACATATATTTATTTTAGATCATCTAGCAAATTATATGCATATTCTGTGAAGGATATACAAAATTATAAGACACAATCCCTATCATCAAGAAAATCTGGTTGAGGATATTCTTTTAGTATGATTAGTTGGAAAACAATGATATAATAGGAATACCTGTTTTCTTTAAGGGATTATACTAGTAGTGGAATACCTCAAGCAATGCCATACAAGTAGTACCTATTTTACTGATGTGGAATATAAGTGATCTTTATATTAACTGTAGTATCTGATGATCAAAAAGACTTGGCTTTTTCTGCCCAAATATCTGTATGTCCAAGACTCCTGGAAAGCTGAAACCTGTTTTGTATGTTTTTGTTTTAGTTTAGTTTGCTGTTTTTTGGTGTGTGTGTGTGTGTGTGTGTGTGTGTGTGTGTGTGTGTTTTCACTTGTTTTTGTTTTCTTTGGTTTTGTTTTGAGAGAAGAAGTGTTTAGTATGTGCGATACACCAAATGTTTTAATTAGTTTATGTTTGCAATGGCCAAATATTGAAGGTCAGCTCATATTCAGAAAGAAAAACAGACACTTTTTCTGGTTTTATTGTTAAATCACTTGAAGATAACCTGATTCCTGGGTAATTAGTGACTGAAAAGGTAATCAGAATTTAAGTGTGGTCAAGCTCACAATTGGGATTTGTGCTTAAAAGCTTCAGAAATGAGGGGGAAATATCCTGCACCCTTTAAAATGGTCCAAAAGTCTAATCACCAACTCAAGAGAGGGGATACTACAGCTCCTTCGAGCCTGGCAGTTATAAGAAGACCCCTAGAACACCCCTGTCATCTCTAAGTAAATAAAGTTGTTTTCATTGTCAGTTTTAATAGAATCTGGAACCCACCCAAATGTGACTGAAATCAGTGTCGTTTGCATGTCCTAAATATATAGTGTTAAACTCCATCCCTAAACAGCAATCTACCGTTTATTTACCAGTTAATAGTCTATTTTATTTAGCCATGTAATGCACGCTATGATTCTTTTTCACCATTATAAACTAGGGTTAAAATAGCTCAGTGATATTTTAAGAGGGGAAAATAAACTGTAATGGGGCATCTTCTTGAAATTTGGGGTTTCTATCCAAATGATCCTAGAGTATTACATTAATTAAGTGAATGGGACTATACAGCACTTATAAGGAAAATATATTTTTGATAGTTTAATAATTGGGTGATCAGGATCAATAAGTATTAGTTTTCCAGCCATTATAAATGGCCCCTTGAACATTCTAAGGCAGCTAAAAGAATAGTCAGTACATTCACCAATAACAGAGTTAACCACTGGCTCATTTAACTTCCTTGTACTTTTGCCCTCGTCCCCAAAAAGGACAAAGGGAAATAGTATTTGGTCAAGCCCTGATAAATCAATAACTTAATGCAGTTAGTTACACTTACTTAGTGCAGTTAATATTAAGAGCTTGTAAGAGTTTCCTTGTATTTACTTCTTTATTCCCACGTCAGCCGTTACAGAACATTCTCATTTTCCACATGAAAGCCACAGGAACCATTTCACAGCTCAGACCCAACAGACTGAACACCAAAAGATTAAGTGACTAAGCTGCCTAGCATTGCTTGTTTAGCTTTGCCCACAGGATTTGAATTTGCACTACACTATTGAACATCCTAAAATAATTTAACTACATCCCAAACACTGCATAAAGAAAGTCTGTTCCATTTCTCGCCTCTTTAGATTGCACGTCCAGAGCAATTTTTCCCAAATTAAATGCCATTTGGTTTGCGTTAGAATAATCAGGACAACTGCAAACATTAATAAGTCTGCAATAAATAGCAAACTTATTTTCTTTTCCAAATAGCCCTACACATACCAAAGAAAGCTTTTCTGTGCCAATATGTTTTTTTCTTTATTTTCAAAATAGATATATCTCTGTAATCTTGTTGATTTGCACCCTCATTTTATAAGGATATGAAGCTTAATATAAACATGGGAGTAAAGAAAAAGAAGGCAGCCTACCGAAACAAGTTTGCCATTTACAGGTTTGGCCTGGGTTATTCTAAGCATCATTGCATGCATTCGCTCATTCATTTGTGTATTTAATAAGCTTTTATTGAGAGTCCATAATGTGTCAGGGTTGGTCAGAGGGGCTGCAAATAATAAGAAAAGAGGGGGGGGGTGCGCACGGGTCCTTATCACCAAGAAACACAGGACTAGTGTGGAAAAGATAAGCAATGAATAGATCATTATCAAGGAGTATTGGATTACAGAGATATACTAAATGACACAACATCTTGTTGAACAGAATCTTTCTTCAGATTTTTTTTTTCTATAGAAAAGTAACTACTTTTAGAGCAGAGAGCTGAGGACTAAATTGTCTTTTCCTACATTCACCTAAAAGTGAAGTTATTGTGCTTTATTTGGGACTGAGTTGCCATTACTAAAAGATTATTAGATAGTTATTTTAATGGCCTGCTTCACTTTATAAAAGGTGGAGAAACAGAGGCACAAAGCAATGATTTTCATTACTCCAGTGCAGAACTAGAAATCTGTGACTAATTTGTAAATTTGGTAATTTCCGTCAAATGAAAATTTCCACCAGGTATAATACATTTTAAAAGTAGTGAGTATTGCAGATTTATCAGTAAATGGTGAACATGAGAAGGTAACTTAGTTATATACTCTAAAATAAATTAAAGAAATCTTAAAAATGAGAAAGGCAACTATTAGCATCAACAATTAGCTTCTCAGGAAGAAATCTGGAGTAAGAATGAATTCTAAGAACAAAATAGATCCAGGAACATAGAAGCATGGAACAGACTATCAAAACGCAGGGGGAAGGCAGAGGTGGGTGGGTGGATGGGAAGAGATCAACCAAAGAACTAGTAGGCATATATGCAAAACTCATGAACACAGACAATAGGGTGGTCCAGGCCTAGAGAGAGGGCTGGGGGAGGCTAGAAGGAGTCAATGGGGAAAGAAGGAGAACACAGGTAATACTTTCAACAATACAGATTTTTTATTTTTATTTTTAAAAAGAAGCTACTTATAGATTCTTAAGGTCACTTTAAATCCAAAAACATTGTTTAATGTCAATATTTTCCAGAAATATTACAAAGAAGCATTGAGACCAAATATTGCAAATCCTCAAAATGAAATTGCTTGACTCACATGATATTTTTAAGAGAGCAAAACCTTGCTAAAATATTTACATTTTTAATGTATTTAATTAATTTCAACCCTACTTAATGGATACAATTAAAATTTTTAACTTATTTTTGCCTTTCCATTTCTCCTGTAATTGCTTTAAAATATTTAGCATGGCATTATGATATTTAAACCCACCTCTACTTTTCTAAGAGCAGTATTCTTCCCCGGCCACTCTATTTGTTACAGATCCTTCCAATAAATTCATCAGTCAACTTGAACCACATGGCTATTGTTCTAACCTACATACCAAGATTTTTTTTTCCCCCTAAGGTTGTCAATTGTGATTTCTAACACCACACTAGTGTTTTTGTTTCTGCTGTGCTTATTTGGCAGGAATCAGTTCAAAAGAATGCAATGAAGCCTTCATTAGGGGTCTCTGATACTCAGACTCTGGGAAGACAGCCAGGGGATTCAATGGGTATAACATTCACAGCAAAAGGTGTCCCACCCTCTTTTACACTCACAGGCCAAAGCAGACTGGTGAGGCGTCGAACTAAAGATCCTTGTCCTGGTCTATGTGGTGTCGGCTTTTCTTGATTCTTCAGACCTGAATACTTGTTTTTATTTCATTGCTTTCAGGGTGACATGTTATGATGTTAGGAGATTTCACTTCAAGGCATTGGCAGGTTTCTTTTACATCTGTGCATTGACTAATCATGGCATGGTACTGGAGAAGGGGCTGCAGGGCAGGCCATGCGATAAAAATTGTAATGATACTTAAACCCTGCCAGGGGATGCTTGGCCTGGAGATGTTCTTTGTGTGAGTCAAAGCAGGGCAGGAAGTTCATTCTCCTGGGACATGAAATGCTGAATTTTCCCTTATTATTAGAATATCAACCAAGCTGCAAAAAACAAGGACCCTGTGAAACAAAAAACACCAGCTCCTCTGACTCCGGTGTTCGCCTGTCAATCTGCTGGTCCAGATCCAGATCATAAAGAACAAAGCGGGGCTAGGAGAATGAAAAAAGAAGAGGCAAATTGTCTTACACCAATATTGTTTGGATTAACTAATGAAATCTGCTAAGCTTTTGAAAGTCCGTATCAAAAATCAGGCAATTAATTTTATCTTCATTTATAATCAAGAGCAGCCAACATGAGTTTCAGAGCAAAGATAGAGAGAATAATTTGGTAATGTTATTTGGTGAATCAGAGCTTCATACTATACATTAGAAAATCTTCATAAAGTTTCAAGAACCATGGATTGCTGCATAAAATCACAGTCAAATAACCACATTTATCAATCTAATATAAAATACTCATTTGAAACATCATGGTTGCAAAATAAAGCATGCCACAGTTTATAAAACCTTTTGCTTATGCTATACTCTCATGTGCTCTGCATGCCTTGTGCATGTTTTAATATACAAGTTTTTAAGATTTCCCCAAAAGTTGTTGTTTTACTAGGAATCTTTAAAAATGCCAGTAGAACTGCAAGGTCATGAAAGTTTTGGGGATGGCAAGAGCTTTGAAATAATTTAACTAAATTTATTTATCTTATAAAATGGAAAACTGGAACTAGAAAGGAAAAATATTTTTTACAAGATCACAAAACTAATTAGCAGAGACAGACCTTTTTTTTTCCCTTCCCCTTCATTTCCAGGACTTCCAAGACATCATACAACATTCAAAGAACAGTGGAGTTAGCAAAACTTTCCATATGAAATCCAGTTCTTTTAAATTAATCAATAAGGTATTTAAAATAGCACCATGGTTTTTATAGAATAAGTAACTACTGAAGCAGACTCTATTCTATTTAACAACTGCATATAGCTATATATATGCAATTTTTATAATAAGTGATATTTATTTAATAAAATAGATGTTCCATGGGTTAAAAGTAAGACTACATAGTTACAGTAAATAGTTAAATTTCTGTAAAATACTAACTGATTTTTATGACACTAAAACTTTCACTGTTCTTCAAGAAAATAATGGAAGTAGTAAATTTGACAAAACATGATACTCCACAAATGAATAAAAATACATTTGAAATGTTACAGTCTTATTTCTCAACTTTGTTTGCCAAAGAGATCTTTTCACACTTTCAGTTACATTTTCATTCAACAGTGAGTGTAAATTGTAGAGATTTGTTTTTTCAGCTTCTTTCTAATGTGGTTGACTAATCACCAGATTGACATGTTCAATGGTCACTTTGACATCAATTAGGGTAATGATCTAACAATAACAAGCATGTTTTCTTGAGAAAATAATATGCTGAACCATAAAATTAAAGAAATAAAAAAATGAGAAAAAAAGTTGATATTCTATTTATAGGAGTTAACTTGAAACCAATGTTGTAAATATATATGAAGAGTACAAAATGAAGAAAAGTGTAAATCATCCAGAAGTACAGAATAGACTAAATGAAGATTATTTTATATTTAATTTAAAAGGCAAAATAAAAAAAGTTTAATATAGGAAGGAAAACATTTTAACTTGACAAAAAAAAATCTATCAAGGAGAAGAGAAAGTGATGAGTAATGTAATGAAATTTCTCAATTTAATTAAATTTTCAAAATATATGTTAATCCAAATATCTGATGGATGGTGGCCCTAAAAATAAAATGAAAAAAGAAATAAGAAGAAATAATAATTACAGAAAAATATCAGTTCACTAAACTCCCTGTTAACTAATTGCCAAGAGCACCACTATTGCTAAAAATGAAAATCATCAGATATTTCCCAGCATGGTAGCTCTGCTTTATTACTTAGCAACACTAGAAAAGTCAAATGGAACCAGTGCACAAAAAGTACAACACTTGCTATATAAATAAATAAAGCACAGATTAAATAAATTGTATGCTCACCCTAGCTGGGTTGGTTCAGTGGATACAGTGTTGGCCTGCGAACTGAAGGTCTTGGGTTCAATTTTGGTCAAAAGCACATGCCTGGGTTGCAGGCTCGATCCCCACTAAGGGGCTTGAAAAGGCAGGTGATCAATGATTCTGTCGCATCATTGATGTTTCTATCTCTCGCTCCCTTTCCCTTCCTCTCTGAAATCAATACAAACATATTAA
Source organism: Lasiurus cinereus (assembly GCA_011751065.1). Lineage (NCBI taxonomy): Eukaryota > Metazoa > Chordata > Mammalia > Chiroptera > Vespertilionidae > Lasiurus > Lasiurus cinereus. Next base: position 46,166,367 of record JAAGEH010000030.1, on the reverse strand, counting down.
AATAAATAAATACATAAATAAATAAATAAATAAATAGTATTTTCTATTGTTTTCAGTCTTATTCTTCCAAAATTCTTTAGTACTCCACTGTTGAAGTTTAAAATATTTTCTTAAGCTCAAACAATTCACTTAAAACACAATATTTTTAAAGTAAAACAAAACTTATGGATTTGATAAGCTACTTCCTTGAAAAGAATAAAGTCACTGTAAGTATATGTGCAGTTCTAAAATTTGGTTGTCAACTTTTCTTAAAAGCTCTCTAACAGTATAAAACAGTGCCATTAGACAAATAATTTCTGCTGTTATCTTCAATTGTATGCAGTGGTAGTTTAGTTTTTCTATATTTCTCAATAATGCACTTACAATTTCTAAGTTGTCGTATTACGTTTTTCCCAATGCTCAGATAAGAATATTTACCTTATGACATAAAATATTTCAAATTTTGTTTTGCTGACTGTCAGCTTGACAGCTGCCTTCTCAAAGTTGGTGTTCTCTCTCTCTTTCTTCTTTTTGATTGACTGGTCATACCGCTGACACAATAGCTTCTGACCAAAGGAAATGGTTCCTTTCCAAAGTTATTGTTTTGAATTATCTTCACAGTTAACTATATCTTACTGAATTCTACCAATATAAACAAAATATTTGGATTACTTGCAAAGTAATAATGCACAAAGACAAAATTTAATATACAACCCAACTTTCTTTTTTGGCATCTCAGCAGAAAAATATACAAAATATTTAATGCTTGGCAAAATAACCAGGATCAATTTTTATTGTTGCATCTGGTCAGACACTATCTCATCCAGTAAGTAGTTTGTATAGTTTTTGTTACCTTGTTTAAAGCACACTCTGTGAGAGGCAGTGCAACAACAGCTGTTCATGACCAATTTTTATGTAAATCTGAGAAAGATGCACCACCCCCTCGCCCCAATGATTTGGAAAAGAGTCAACTCAAATTGCTTGATGCAACTCCAGCTAACCTGTGGTAATTAAAGAAAAACTCTGTCATGCAGAATTAATGCCACTTCAGTCATCAACTTATCAAATTAATAATAGTCAGCTTCTACCTACTTCCCTGAACACTCTAGAATATGTTATATAATAAAAGGATAATATACAAATTGATCCTAACTGCAGAACTACCAGGAAAGACTGGTTGCTATGACGTTCACTGACCACCAGGGGAAAGACGCTCAATGCAGTAGCTGCCCCCTGGTAGTCAGTGTGCTCCCACAGTGGGGGCTCTGCTCAACCACAAACTGGACTGAGGGCTGCAAGTGCAGCAGGAGTGGCAGGAGCCTCTTTTGCTGCCTCAGACATCCCCCGAGGGTTCCCAGACTGCCAGAGTGATGTCTGACTGCCAGCTTAGACCTGATACCTCAGGGAGTGGACTTAAACTAGCAAGTACACATCCCCTGTAGGGATCCCAGACTGCAAGAGAGCACAGACCAGGGATAGGGACACCCCTGTATGTTAAAATAGGATAATTAAAGGCTCCAAGTTCTAGAATTTTTTTTCTTCATACTGTTCATTATCCAGATCAAATATCTAAATATGAAATGTTGATAGGTAAGACCATATAATCTTGGCTATCAATGGTTTTTAAATGGAGTTCATATTAGTCAAGTCTTCTTAGAATTCTTTCTCCCACAAATCATTAACAATTTATGCATAGGAAGTTGTCTGGAATTTATCAGCATCAAATGACTGATTCATGGGACATGTTTATAGAATCAAAGGTAATGGTTAATAGTCAGAGAATATCATTTTTTCTGATATACAACAGCTAGAGTTTCTATTTTTACAATCTGGAAATAAGATGTCTAAAGTTATTTTAGCACTTTGTCAACCCTTACACAAAATAAAGGCATGTTTCTGGATAATACAAGAAACAAAATCATGTACTGGATGAAATGAGTCTAACATTCAGTATAAATGCAAGGAATATGATAATGTTGCTATAACTGATAATCATTGATTTATTCCTGGATTATGTAGAAATATCAACATGGACATTTGAACTAGTATGCTGCATGTGCCAAAGTTATCACTATGTTTTTTGTTTGTTCATTTGTTTTTTAAAGATTTTTAATTGATTTTTAGAGAGAGAAGAAGAGAGAAGGAGAGAGAAACATTCATGTGAGAGAAGTGGAACATCGATAAAGTGCCTCCCACATGCCCCTGGAATCAAGGGATCAAGCCTTCAACCCTGGAATATGCTTCATTGGTAATCACACTAGCAACTTTTTGGTGCACAGGATAACACCCAACCAACTGCACCATACCAGCAAGAACTCCTTACAGTGTTTTGCTAGACCAATGGTAGAGATCACACCACACTATTCAGAAACTTTTTTTCTTATATTTATTTATATTGCCTTTATCTTTCTCAAAGGTTCTAACTTTTACCGAATGAAATTGTAAGCTTTGGAGTCAAACCTGAGATTGAAACCTGACTTTGAGTGTTATTACTTGCTTGACCTTGAACAAGTTAACCTCTCTTATCCTTAGTACCTTTAACTGTAAAACAGTACACACACACATGTGTGCGTGCACGCATGTACAATTTAGCAGAGTGCCCACCATAAAGTACGCAATAAACCTTTGCCAGAATATATTTATTTCATTATTATATTTGTAAGACATCTTTATTACTTTTAATAAGCTGAAAGTTAATTAAATTTATGCAAATTCATTTATTCATTTAATTATTATTTCATAAATATCTACTCTTCCTGATACTATGCTGGTCTTTGACAAACAAGGACCCTAGATTTTAAAATGTTACAGAAAAGGGAATGGCTTATCTTTTCTTTAGAGGGCATTTAAGGGAGGTTCTAAAGAAAAGATAGCTCTTGAATTTGACCTTGAACATGTGTAGGAATGTGTCAGTTCAGGAGGAGATGAGGAATTTCTAGCCAAAAACAATATGAGCAAAACTTCAGAGGTGTTCACATACACACTGTGTCTGAAATGTGAGTTAGGCCTGGCCACAGGACCAGATGACCACAGCTTTACTGAAGAATCTCATTCTGAATCTCTCCATTGTTATTAATAGCTACATTAGTGCAAATACACAATTCAGTCCCTTTTGATCTCTATCCAACAGTGCTATAATGGGCCACTGCCAAATGCGGGCACCTTTGTTTTCTATGATGGATTTTGGAATATTTTATTCCTATCCATTTCTCCTGCTCATACATTAACCAAGATGACCTGACTTATTTACTATCTTTTAGGCACTCCAGACTCCATTCCCCTTGTAAAAAGCATAGGAACCTTTAAAGAAGCTCAAAGTCACATTTCTCTGCTGATTAACAAAACCATCCAAACATTTCAGTATTTGATTTCAAGAGTTGCTATCAACCTTCATAGGCCTATTGTCCCTCCCTTCTTTTTCATTATTCCAATCAGGTTCTGACTGGCTCAGAATATTGATTTTATTCAAACACAGCGTTAAGGAGATGGTTAAGATTGCAGGTAAAGCTTGATTGCCTGGGTTTGTATTTGAGTTCTTTACTCCATGGATATGTGATACCAAACAGGTACTTTATCCTTAGTGTCCTTATCAGTAAAATGATAGCAGCACTAACACTTCTCTAATAAGGTTAACTGAGTCAAAAATAGGTGAGTTAACACAGGTACAATATTTAAACAGTATTCATGAGCAATGTTCAGTAGGTTTAGCTAAGATTACTATTCCCTCTTCAAAATATAAATGTCCTACAGTGGATTATCATTTCTAAAGATTTATAAATGGCCGAGACCAGTGTGGCTCAGTGGATAGAGCGTCGGCCTGCGGACTGAAAGGTCCCAGGTTCGATTCCGGTCGGGGGCATGTACCTTGCTTGCAGGCACATCTCCAGTGTGGGGCGTGCAGGAGGCAGCTGATTTATGTCTCTCTCTCATCGATGTTTCTGACTTTCTATCCCTCTCCCTTCCTCTCTGTAAAAAAAAAAAAAAATCAATAAAATATTTTTAAAAAATCAATAAAATATAAAGATTTATAAATGACCCATGATGATTATTAAATGATGCATGAATATATATGTCTGTTCTAAAAGGGACAAGCATACTAGGTAAAGCCTAACTGAAGCTCTTCTTTTAATTCCAACTATGCTTATTCCACACTTCAGAGGTAATGTCTGGTTGCAATTTAACCAGTAATTTCTGGTTCTTTTTTCCTATGTTTGTTCTTTGAACATACATTAGATCTTACCCTATAACTTATGTTAAAAGTTCATTGTTTTTACTCAACAATATATCATAAATACATATTAAAATAATTAAATTTTAATGTAAAATTTACATATTAAAATCATTTATTTACCAAATATTTCCTAAACAGCTGTAATGCATCAGGCCTTTTTTTCTACTTTGTTGGAGGTGAGTCAGAGAAGAAAAAATCCACATTATGTAAGCCTAACTGAAGCTTACATTTCCTTTGATGTACATCTTATTCATTTCTAATAACTATAGTTTGTCATAGGGTATGAATCAAACCTAAGTTCTCTTACTACTCTATTGAAAGAAAGGTGCATGTTTTATAGGGTTTTGCTTTATTTTGTTACCAATATAATAGCACCAACAACCTTTCTACTCATGTTCCTATGAGTTTTTAATTTTTAAGAGATATTCTAAGAAGTGTAATTATGGATTTAAAGGTTTTAATAGACACAACAAAATTAACTTTCAAAAAGGCTTTGTCAATTTATATTCTTACCCAGATTGCTTAAAAACTACTATTCCCCCATATCATCCAAATGGATACCTGCAAAGTAATGTCTTCAGGGATGTTTACAGAATTGTTACAAAAAGAGTTTTGTTTAGTCAAATAAATTTGAGGAATACTATAGCTTTCTTTACCAAAGTTTGCATGTTTCAGTCTATTATAAATGTCAAATATGGGTGCATAACATGCAGTATCTTTTCACCATACATATATTAACAAATTGAGGAGTGGTATCCTATCTGTTTCCATGTGATAAATGATTTTTGAATTGCTTAGAATTATGCCAATCCTTTCAGGCCCATAACATCTAGGAAATATGTAAATTATGAGAATCAGGAATACAGTGTAAAGCTTTTTGTTATTTTCCCCCACTTCATTTTCTTAGGTGAGGACAGGCTATTATAATAAATACTCTCCAAAATATATAATGAATAAGATATAATAAAAGCTTATTTCTTATTCATATAACAGTACATAGTGGCTATTTCTGCATGGCAGTTATCTCTTCAGCACATGGTGCAGGGACTCAAATTTCTTCCTTTTTATAAATATCCTGTCCCTTAAAAGGTCTCTTTATCCCCTTTGCTTGACAGTGGTGGGCAAGCAAAGGGGATATGGAGTAGGTAAACCTTCTTATTAATAGCCTCCTTTAAGTTGAATACATCATTTCTGCACATTCCTTTGGCAAGAACTATACGCATAACCATACCTGACTGTGAAAGAGTATGGGGAATACAATCTATCTTTGCACTCAGTAAAAATAAAAAAAAGGAAATGTTTATTGGCTAAAAATCAACAGTCTATGATACATCTTTGAGGTCTTAGAGGTCTATAATAATAACATGGCAAATAACCACTGAACATTCCTTGCATGACAGGCTCAATTCTAAATGCTTTACTTGTATTACCTCACAAACATTCAAAACTATTATAAGAGGTAGGTAGTTCTGTCTCATAAATTAATGAAGTAACCAAGGTCACATAACTTGTAAAGGATAGAATCTACATAGAAAATCAAGCTGAATGCCTGGCCTTAGTGCTTTGTCATGCTACCTCCCACCAATTGAGCACCCCACATGGACTGGCATGCTGGAACACTGTGGCTTCTAGTCTCCTACATTGCCTCCCCTGCCTCTGTTCACTTTGACTTTTTAAACAATATCGCTCCTCTCCCAGGGTCCTGGCTCCATTTGAAAGAGTGAATATTAAACCCCTTCAAATCCTACACTTCCCTAAAAGACAACTTCACTCATTCAGATTATTCATAGTGAAACAACTAAAAAGACAAGCTTTTTTTGCTAATGTTGGTCAGCTCCTAGAATATAATTTTAGTATTTGTTTATAAAAAGCTTCTCTATAGTCTTTCTCCATTTTACTATTTGACTGTCTTCTTTGAAGAACCAGTTTCTGTTTTTCTTCTACTCTCTGGTTACTGTTCTTTCCCCACTTTTCTCAAAAACTTTCTTTTACTCTTACCAAACTTAAATATTAGTGTTCCTTGAAATTTGTGTCTTCTTTTATCAATCTTGTGGAATAGTCATACTTATTCTATGATTCATTTAAAACCATGTATATTTTCCAATGTAGAACAATAGTAGGCTAGTTTTCAGGGAAGGGGTGCTGGTTAAATAACACCTAATAAGTACAATGATACATGAAAACATCAACATATCTTTGTATAGTAATTTCCTTGATCTTCTCTGCACCAAAACTTCTTACATGCTCATTGCAGCAGTTACCTATTGCTATAATTTTGCTGAGCAATAAGTTACTAAAGTTTGGTGTTATAGAACAGTTATTCTCAAATTCTTGAGTCTGCAAATTGGCAGAATAGTTATTCAGATTATAGTTCTATGGGTTGATTAGGACAAGTTTACTCTATGTATATGTCCTATTGCAGAAGCCAGCAGGCTACTTAGGGGTTGTAGTTCTTATAATTATGGCAGAAATTCAAAAGGGCAAGACTAATAATGACAACACGTTTTACACTTCTGTTTGCAACACATTGGCTAAAATTGCATTGGTCAAAATATATCACATGCTGAGATGCAAATCAAAGGGTAGAGAAGTACTTATACTCCATCTTTGGAGGGTTTGGGAGAATGGGGCTACAAAGTCTCAAGGCACAGGTATGAACACAAAAAGAGGAGAAATACTGGGAAAAGTAATTCAATATGCCAATTACCATTTTGAAATGTACAAGCATAGGTAGTTGTTCATTTTGGCTACTATGAATATACTGAAACTTGTCAAATGTGTTGGATAAAAACCATGAAAACCTCAGAAATAATTGTTGGTAACTACTGAGCTTAAATCTTTGACTCGGGCCTCAATTATTTTGAGCTTTAGATTGTTTGCTTTTTTTTTTCAACACCTATATTTGCTGAACACCTACTAAATATAAAGCATTGTATAAGACACTGCAGGTATAAAAACAAAGAAAGACCACTTACAGTATTGTTGCCACAAAACTCAGAGTCTAACAGGGAGACATATATTAACAATAACTAGTTATTAAGTTTATATTGCGGAAAGTGCTTTGAACATAGAGAGTTCATTATAAATTAAATGTTGGTAACTGGAGATCTAGCCTGTTCTGTTATTATAAGGAGAGCTCACTTGTAGTGATATTTCAGCTGCAGTAAAAGGCTTAGTTAAAATTGACTAAGTGAACTCTGGGCATTTTAAAAAACATATGAAATAGTAATAGTAAGCTATGATGGGAAATAGTAACAAAATCCAGCTGCAGGAACACAGAAAAAAATATAGTTGTAATAATGAAAAAAATACAAAGCATAACGTGATGACCAGACATTGAGAGTTCAGATGCCCATGAACTAAAGTCTAAAAAGTAATGGAAAGTCATCAAAAGGTTTCAAGCAGAAGTGAGACATGATCACATTTGCATGATGAGATTAAAACTGAGAAAAATGGGGAATATCAATAAAGAATTATTGTTGTTTTTCTTGAAATAAATCAGAACAGGCTGGTAGTAGGGGATGTGAACAAATGTAAACACTTCTAAGACAATTGGATGGTATAATTCACAGAAATTAGTGACTCAATAAACAAGGGAACCTAGGCAAGTGGCATAAAGATTAACTTCAGGTGCCCAAGTTATGAAGTTAGTGAATGTTGATACCATTTGCTGAGAACGGAAAAATTACAAGAGGACTGGCTTTATGGAAAAGATCAACAATTCAGTTTTGAAAGTGTTACAGATGAAGATGAAACATCCAAGTGCAGATGTAGATGACCTAATTAGATAAATGAGTCTGGAAGAGGACCAGGTTCCTGGGGAAGATCATGAATTCAGTTTTGAAGATGGTGAAGAGAAGATGAGGCTTCCATGTGTAGATATGGATGATCTAATTAGGTATTAGAGTCTGGAGCTCATAGAAAATAACTGGATCAGAGACACAAATTTGAGAATCATCAGAACATAGATATACTTGAATCCATATGTATAGATGAGATCACCTTGGGAAAGAGTATAGAATGGGAAAACGACTGCTTGGTAAGAGCTTGTGAATGTCCTTGAAAAGTCACTTTTATGAAGAACTAGTAAAGGTGAGAACAAAGAAAAGGAAATAGAGGTAAAGAGTAGCCAGTTATGTGTGATCACACCGAAACCAAGGTAAGAGTGCATTTCCAGAAAAATATATTAATAGCATTCAATACTTCTGAGAGACCAGTCATAGTGAGGATAGTTTTCATATTCAGCACCCATAAGTGAAAGAAAGGCTGGCTTACCAGGAAAAGTTCCTTGTAGCTCCATGTTAATGATTATGATGACTTTAGACAAACTACAGAATCTCTTTCTATTATAAAGCATGGGTGATAGCAGTGTCTTCCTTCCTATTGAGGCTCTACTGTGGAATAAATAAAATAATATATGTGGCCTTTGATAAATTCTCAAAAATATTAGATATTAATGTTGTTAGTAGGAGAATTAAGCAATTATTTGTTTTATTTATGAAAAACCATTAAAAATGTAATATTTGTTACTAATAACACACAGAAATAGTCTCTTTTTAAAAAAGTCAGTTCACTCTCATACATACCTGGTGCAATGAAATTCAGTGACCACCTCACTGGTTGTTTCATCTCTTCCTTGCATTCTTCTGCACAACCCATCTTTTATCTAATCTCTTTCAACTTTTGAACTGTTCTGCTTGATCTTTTGATTCTTGATCTGTAAAGAAGAGAATGTTTTTTAATAATTCACCCTAAGAATCAGATCATGTCTATCGCTCAACCTCTTTCTGATGCCACCAACACAAAGCTTCTGAATTTCGTTTTATCATAAATATTTCAATAAATCCATAGGTAGCTTTGGAGATTTATTTTGGAAAAAAAGAACACCCTTAGATGTTTTTAAAAGCCCCTTTAACACTTTCAAATTTAATAATTGGGTGAAGGCCAATTCTTTATGTTATGTTATAGATATTTGTATCATATTCAAGTAGCTTTTTCTCAGATTTTGTTTAAATACAAAATAAAAAAGCAGGCAAATGATTATTGGACGTATTATTTTTGAAAGTTAAAGAAAAATTCAAAAGGATTAAAATGACAACCCTGTATAACTAGCATATTGCAGGTTCTGAGAGTAATACTACAAGGCAAGAGAAGAAATAGGAGTCCTCTCAGAGGTAGAAACTAATGTAATGCAGTTTTTAATTTAAATGAAGACTAATAAGATTAAAATTATCTAATTATATTTACCTCTCATGTTGCAAAGCTAACTTACTGCTACCATCTGAATAAAGGTCGTTCTAAGCTTAATTACAACACTAGTAAGTCAATTCTCTTAAGAAATATTTACTGAGTTCAAAATACATGTACAAAGAAGTCCCTCTACTAGGCAATGTCAGTCTACAAGTATAAATAAGTTTGATCCTTTCACCTAAGAAGGTTAGAGTTTAGCTGGGAATATTAGAAATAAGTCATTAATTCTAATGAAAGGAAAACTGTGGTAATGGGAATTGCCATTTATTGGAGTTGGAAAATTTGGTAAGAGAATTGGCATTTGCACTAGATCTTGACAGCAACACCCTTCTTCTAACAGATGAAAATGACAGTAAAAGGCAAGATAAGAATAAAGAAATGTGTGTGGCATGGAATGCAATGCTGAGCAATCCAATGTGGTGAGGCATTAGTAGTGGTGGTAATGATGGGATGAAACTACTAGCAAAGCTGACTTTGCTGGAGTCATTTTTTTCAGTATTTCCACAGAATACTCAGGAATTTAAATTCATTTTGAAAACAGGAGTCACCATCAAAAATTGTTTGTGAGTTGTGTTTGGTGGGAGTAGAGAGTATTTAGTGGCCAGAGAAGTGATATAGTAATGTGATTACAAGTATGTTTGGAGAAAAGTCTTATCAATCTAAGATTGAGAGAAGAAGGAAAGGAGAGAGAGAGAAAGAGAAAGAGTGAGAAACATTGATGTGAGAGAAAAACATGGATTGGTTGCCTCCCCTACATCCCCTGACAGGATGGGACCAGCAAACTTTCGGTGTATGGCATGATACTCCAATTAACTGAATAACCTCGCAGGGCCTGACAGTCTTCTTTTTAAAGCAAGTTGGTAGAAACTGTGAATCTCAAGATTGCTATCTTTCATTCTTTTTCATATCCTCATTCCCATGCATCTAGCACAACCCCTTATCTGATACTCAATACATGTTTGTTGAAAGTATTTGGCTTCAAGAAAACTACATTTAAAGACTTAGCTCTGCCTGAGTGGTGTTGCTCAATGGTTAAGTGTGGAAACTATGAACCAGAAGGGCACAGTTCAATCCCCAGTCAGGGCACATGCCCAAGTTGCAGGCTCATTTTCCAGTGGGAGGCATGCATTAGGCAGCCAATCTATGAATCTCTCTCATCATTGATGTTTCTGCCTCTCTCTCCCTCTCCCTTCCTCTCTGAAAGTAATAGTATTCCACATATACATACACTTAGCTCTAACACTCTTACGAGTGGAATAGCTTCTAGGTGGTGTTTCAAACAAAGAACCACAAAGGGGAAGAACCGAATTCTGATTAGAAGCACAGGAAGAGAAATCATGAGCAAAAACCAGCACTAAATTAAAGTTTCTTAATTTTCCCTTAACAGCCTCAAAGATCTTTGAAAGTTTACATGATAAGAAAATATAAATATAATTACTCAAAAATATACTAATTTATCCTGATGTGAAAAATCAGAGAGACTGTCTTTATCCAGAGTGACATCCTATGTACCATAAGCAAAGCACTATAGAGTTCAATTTCCATTTCAAAACCTCTGTTTTCATTCTCATTGTTTATCGTTCCTTTGATGTTCCTGCACTCTGACTGAGAGCACGGTTTCATTTGGGGAAAGGAATCAATTTCTCAATGTAAATTGTGATTTATACACTTCCCTTTCTCACCTATTTTGAATTGATTTGATTCTAGAAGCAGTAAGACATGTAAAAAACACAGTTTTGCTTGATTTAAAAAAAAAAAAAACACTTAGAAAATGGCTTGTTGGATAAGCCCTACACCAAAAACTAGCAACCCTGAAGGAATGCATTTTCCTTTTCTATGTCAGTGCTCTTCTTAGTTTTCAAAGCTCTTTAAATAAGATACTGGGGAATTCTCAGGTCAAAAGGAAGCTAACTTCTCAGCATAAGAAATCCATCTACTTTATAATAACCTATTTTCATGAAGCACTTAATTTTGTTTCCAAAGTATGGTTTGTTAAAATTGTATGGTAGTGTTAAAATTAATAGAACTCAGACCTGAGCCTTTTCCAAAAGCCCAATAAGAAGAGGAAAATAGTGACATTGTTTATTTTTACAGTTATATCAATGGATCTATCAAAAACAATCAGACATTTTTTTAAGTCCTCATCTGATTATATGTTTTTTTATTGAGAGAGAGAGAGAGAGAAAGAGAGAGAGAGAGAGAGAGAGAGAGAAATATTTATATGAGAGAGAAACATTGATTAGTTGCCTCCACATGTGCTGTGCCCCAACTGGGGATTAAATCCACAATTTAAGTATGTATCCTTACTGGGAATTGAACTCATGACCTTTTGATGTACAGAACAGATGCTCCAACTAACTGAGCCACACCAGCCAGGGTAACACAATCATACTTTTAGTATTTCTTTAGAGACGATACTGCATGTTTCCCCAAAAGATAACTACTTAATATTTCATGTGATTGAACTGAAATAATGAAAGGTAATGGGAACTTTTGATCACATACTTTGTGATAGGTACTCTATTAAGTACTCACAAACATCATACTTAACACTCCAAAGCAATCACTATGCTTACTTCAACACAAGAATATGGAACTTTCTTGTAAATGTTTTCCATTTTCTGAATACCTTTCTGATCAAACTTAGAACATAGCCAAAAGTTAGTAACCATCTGGTTGGTAATCATCCTGTTTTCTATCTTGGCATAAATAGATATGAGAGCGATTCTGAATCACTATAGTTCAGGATAACCCCACATAGCACAGAAGATCTTGATTGGAGAAAGACATTTGAATGCTCACCAGATATTTGCTTCTTTGGTAGTCTTCTATCAGGTAATATTTTAGAAATCAAAGGAAACCATATTAATAGCTATCAATGGTAAAACAAGACCAAGCCTTAGAAAAAGCCAAAAGGACTCTAAATACGTAAGCTCCTGTACTCCACTATTCTTTACAGAACTCAAGACAGGTTGGAAGACCATTTTGAAGTTGTTGTTTTTCTGATGAAAATTCTCACCAAAGTTCCAGCACGTTCTTGTAGCAACTATGCCCTAAAAGACTAAATGATGAACAGTATTCTAAACAACTCTTGGGTCAGAATATGAAATGGAATCACTATAATTAAAGTTATTACAAGAAAATTACTGTAGAAATGACCTTAATACAATTTAACCAACATTTTTTATTTACATGTGCTAATAAACATGCACTAAGCAAAAACTTTTCTTTTTTTTAATTTCATGAATTGTTTTCTATGCAGTTGTTAACCCTGCTGCATAGATGCAGACTCTCTTCCCTGCTTTTTTTTAAAGTTAAATAACTGTGATATGAGAGATGATGGTTAAAAGGACTCATCTCCGGGACAGAAAGATGTGGGTTTGCAATTGTTCCATCTTTTAATGGCTCTGTGACTTTATAAAGTTATTTCATGTTTCTAATCTTAATTTACATAATTAATAAATGAAGATAAGTATGTTCTTGTAAGTATTGCAAGTAATAGGTAATTTATATAAATTTCTTTAAATGTATATGAAATATAGCAAAGGCAAAATAATGTTGGCTGAGTTAATAATAATAATTATTACTATTCTGTTAATTTTCAATAGAGCTATAACTATCATAATTACTAATTGAAAATACAAGAAAATCTCTAAAATATTTTAATTAAACAGCAACATTTTGATCCTCATTACTAAGGTAGCTTATGCATCCTGCTCATAATTTTGATTTAAATCAGAAAATATTTCATAGTCTGTCTCTAGGCATGAGAAAGCCTTTCTCTAATTAGCCAGAACAAACTTCTAGAAAGACACAGGCTAACCTGGCAGCAACTCTGAGTAAATGATCCAGAGGCCTGACATGACTGTGGAGACCCAGCTGTAGTGAGTCATGATGGGACTCAAAAGGGCTTGGCCTAATTAGAGAGTGATTTGCCATTAAAGAGTCAAAAGGCAAAGCAGATTAATTTAAAATAAACAATCATGTTTAGTTTAAATAAAGAGAAACACAGATCTATGAAGATCATACATAGTCTTATATCACTGGGCCTTTATATATGTGGTTATCTCCCCCTGAAAAACCCCTGGGTTATCTACTCTGTGTCCTTTAAGGCTCTTCCCGAGCATACTTTCCAACTTATAGGATTATCATGCAAGGTGGATGCTATTTACCACGCAAAGTTTATAACTTGTCTTCAGGTTATAAATAAAAAGAGCATTGGGTTAAAATTAAAAGACCAAATTTGAGGTCCTGGTCTTTTAATTCTAACCCAATCTGTAACATTGGGCATTTTCTAATCTAGCTTCTCCTCAACTGAAAATTGATTATTTCAATACCTTCTGTCAGAAAAGTTTACAAAGATCAAATGATAGAGACTAGAAAATAAATCTGTGCATATAGAGCCTCTACATAAACATAAAGCAAATCCTTCATTATTGGCACATTTAATCCCTTCAAAAGCAAAATTCTTCCAGAATACTTTAGTTTGGTATTTTATTTTTTCTTAATTAGGGGAACACATTCATATTTGAATTGTCTTCTTCTGGAGATTTTGATATCCTTCTCCCCAATGTGGAATTAAAATACACTCGTTTTGAGAGAGAGAATGCGCTAGAAACCTATACTGAAAACTTTTTTCTCAAATTAGGAAAGTTCAAATTATATTCTGGAAACTTGTTTAAATAGATATCAATCAACAATGTATTCTAATGTTTAATATTGAAACTAAATAATGAAACTTATTTAAATGCATTTAAAGTATCTCTTCATGTAATATAGTCAATATTTTTACTTATGTCAAGTATGACTCTCTCTTATTTGATGCATCTGATGTGAGACCAGTCCATTCCACACTGGCACCACTGGGTCTTTGGCAGGAGAGAGGAAGGAATTTAGGAAGTACTGGGACTATTTCTCTGAATTCTTTCTCTGGAAGGTTGCTTGCATCCATTTTGTTTACTTCCTTTACTGGTGACGCCTGTTTTTCTTTCTTATGCAGGCTATTTCTTTGTCTCCCCATGGTCTCTCTTCTCCAGATGTATGGTTATGTAGTTCTCTCTTTCCTTATCCCAGGCAAAATCTGACTTTTCCGTGGTGGAGTGTAGAGCCCTCTGAATCCACGTGTTTGTGCCAGTTGGGGACTGGCCGTCTTCACGTCTAAGTTGTTCGCTCCTGAAGGGAACCCAGCAGCAGTGAGGGCTGCCTAGTCAGGGGAGTCCCATCCTGCAGTCCCTACCATCTCCCTACTATCAAAGGAGTATAACTGTCCTTTAACTCACCAACCAACACTCCCTATGAAACCCTCAGGTGTTCTTTCTATCTGCTCTAGGACAAGGGTCAGGACACATCTGTCTATTCCACTGCCATTTTTTCCTCCCCTTTGCAAAAGTCTTTATGCATCATTCATCTCATAATATGCACATCAGATGTCAAACTGGATATAAACTATGCGTGTCAGAATTATGGAGAGAGGCCATATAAATTTAACATAGGTGAGAGTGTCTTCAGTTATCTCTCATGTTTGAAAAAATATGGAAGAAATTTTACAATGGAGAGAAAAACCTGCAAGTGACCTCTTTAGTGCTCATGGTGATCAGGATCACTATTTTTTTCTTTTACTAGTGCTCACTTTAATCAATTAAAAAGTTTTATTTCTGAGTTCATTAGAATGATGGTTTATTGGCTTGGACAGAAGAAATATCGACTTAACTCACAGAATGATCGAGCAAGTGATAACTTTTCAATATAATGACTCTTAAAAAGATATAGTCGTTTTTGAACTACGCATTTTGGGGATTATTATGATTTCCAAATACATATGCACATGACATGAACTAAACATGCTATAAGAAGTTATTTTTTGACATTTTGAGTTCAAGCAAAGACACATTTGCCAATTTTCCTGAAAAATATAGTTTCTATTAAAAAGGAAATACATTTGAATAACATATCATATTTGGATGAACTCAATTGTGTTGCTTAATACATTTTATGATTATTCAATTGTTGTTTGTGAGCAATTTTAATATTTAAAGGCTTTCTCATTTAGTCTTTAGTTTTACCCAAAATGCTTTTCTTGTGCTATAATTTTATTTTTAATGTATAAATATTATTCCCCCAAATTGAAATATTTGTGATGAAAATAGTGTAGATAGGAGAAAAAGAACAAGTACCAATAACCTTCACTATGTTATATTTCATGTACAGACTGAGTTTACTTCCAAGTTGTTGGTTATTATTTTTTTAACATTTACTTTTGGGGAGTTGTTTTGTTTTGGGGGTTATGCAGCAGAGACTATGGAATATCCAGGCATGTTACTCAGTCAGTGGTGTGTTTGGCAGCAGAGTGAATAGACCTGAGGTTATTGAAGGAGACTGATGTAAGCATTTGAAAAAGTAAGTTTATAAAGGCATGATTTCTCCAGGCCTTAAATTATTTGTTTCAGATCAAATTGACTAACTCTTGATAGCTTGTTAGATAAGTATGCAATGAATCCCATGATCTGGAAGTATATATGAGTTAGTGAGATCCTAATTATCAAGATTAAATCTAGGACAGTGTGTTTCAAACTATGGGATATAAATTACTAGTAGGTTATAAATCATGTGAAAGTTTGTCATTGGTTATTGTTTTTAATTCTCACCTGAAGATATTTTCCCATTGATTTTTAAATACAGTGTAAGAAAGAGGGAAAGACCAATACAAATATCAATGTGAGAGAAACCTATTGATTTGTTGCCTTCTGCATGAGCCTTGACCAGGGCCTGGGTCGGGGAGGAGATTGCAAGCAAGGTATGTGCCTTTGACCAGAATGGAACTGGGGACCCCTTCCATCTGCAGGTTGAATCTTTATCCACTGAGCCAAACTAGCTAGGGAAAGTTTTTTGTTTGTTTGTTTGTTGTTGTTTTTTTTGACTCACTTCTAGGAATATATCCCAAGAAACTAGAAACACCAATCAGAAAGGATATATGTACCCCTATGTTCATAGCAGCACAACAGCCTAAGTGGCCATCAGCAGATGAATGGATTAGAAAACTGTGATACATCTACACAATGGAATACTCTGTTGCTGTAAAAGGGAAGGAACTCCTACCATTTGCAACAGCATGGATGGACATGGAGAGCATTATGCTAAGCAAAATAAGCCAGTTAGAGAAAGATAAATATCACATGATCTCACTGATTTGTGGAATATAATGAACAACATAAACTGATGAAAAAAAAAAGCAAAACGAACAACAACAGATAGATCCAGAGACAGAGAAGCATTGATCAGACTGTCAAACCTCAAAGAAAAAGCAGGAGAAGGTGAGGGGAAAGAGGAGAGATCAACCAAAGGACTCGTATGCATGCATATAAGTAAACCAGTGGACACAGAAACCAGAGGGGTGAGGGCATGAGCAGGGGTTGGAGTGAAGGCAATGAGGGGATAAGGACACATGTAATACCTTAATCAATAAAGAAAAAGGAAGGAAAAGTATTTTTAACTAAAAAAAAAAAGAATAGAATACTATTGCATATGACAACAAAGTTTTTCTTTTGTGAAATTTATTTCAACTGTGTATGTATGTGTGGGCATGCATATGCACAGAATCAAGACACCTAATATATTTATTACTATGGCTTTTGTAGAAAAGAAGTTTGAACATTTCTGGTCTAGTGGATAGCACCAAACTAGACAATCTATATTCCTCCCATATAAATTGTCAAGGTCTGCATGATTGATTTGTACATTAATTGGAAAGCACCATCACCACTCTCCTGTTAGAACCTCTTTACCTCTTGCCTGTTCTATTTGTAACCAACCAAACTCACTCATACATCTTCAGTCATCTCCCTGCTGATCCACCATTTACCCAGCTGCAAGATTAGTCTTTCTAAAGTGTGCTCACATCATGTCATGATCATTTTCTTTCTTTATTTAAATTAAAAATACATATATTTTTTATATCTGCAAAAATTATTCAGGAATTTTTTCCAGATGAAATACATAATAATTTTCCCATTAAAATTAACGAACTTTTTTTTTGCATTTAGTGAATATTCCCTAAGTGATAGAGTATTTAAGAACATGAAGTTATTGTGGGTGGAGGGGAGTGGTAGAGGGTAAAGGGAGAGAAACAGTGATAGAAGGAAAAGACATTGGGTAGCGAACATACAATACAATATACAGATGTTGTATTATATAGTATAGCTGAAAGCTACATAATTTTATTAATCAATATCACCCCAATAAATTCAATAAAAATTAAAGAAAAAACACAGAAACTCATGTTCATTACCCAAGATTCCATGTGCCCTTATAGGTAAAGTAAGATGATAAACATTAACATTCTTAGATGTTTGCCATTTGGTAGGCCCTGTGATGAACACTGTGCATAAATAACCTCATTTAATATCTGAACTTACTAGGTATGCTCACCTTACTAAAAAAGAAACCAGACTGTAGAACCAGCAAGTCACTTGTTCAAAGTCACATAGCTGAGATTGAGGCTGACACATATCAGGTTTTATGATACACAGACCCACAGTCCCTTAGTTGACTGGGGTCATATGTATTTCATAATTTCATAATTTTTAAGACTTTAGAGAAGTAAAGAGTTGATATATGTACATTGCAGCACTCTTAGTGGGAGCTGGGGTAGTGTCTCATTATCAAACATATGACTATCCTATCTAATAAAAGAGTAATATGCAAATTAACCTACCTCTGCTATACTAACAAGCCACGCCCACAAGTTACTCCCACAAGCCAAACAGGAGCAAATATACAAATAAACACAACCAAGATGGCTGTGGCCAAGGAGAGCAGGAGTGAGGCTTGGGTTTCCCTGGCAATGGAAACCCAAACTTGGGTTTCTGCCTGCCCTTGTCAGCCCAGTTCTCCACTCAAGGCTACAAACTTTCAATGATAAAAGATAAATAAACCCCAACAGAAATGGCTGCCACCAAGGAGCAAGCAGGAGGCTTGGCTTCACTTCATGCTACAAAGTTTCAATTGTAGAAGATAAATAAATCCCTGATACCAGGGCCTCTGCTTGGGTTGCAGGGGTATGTGGCTGGCCTGCAAACCACCACAGGCCTTTCGCCCAGGCCACCCCATGCCCCAAGGGAACCCCCACCTTGATCCGGGACATCCTTCAGTGCAAACTAGCTGGCCCCATGCATTCACCATGCCTCTATTCCATCTAATAAATGAATAATGTGCAGATTGACCATCACTCCAACACACAAGATCACTGCCTCCATGTGGTCAAAGATCCTGCCCCTATATGGACACAATATGGCCATCACAAGATGGCCAGCAGGGGAGGAGTAGTTGGGAGGGATCAGGCCTGCAAAGGAGGGCAGTTGTGGGTAATCAGGCCAGCAGGGCAGGGCAGCTGGGGGCAATCAAGCCTTCAGGGCAGGGCAGTTAGGGGTGACCAGGCAAGCAGAGGAGGGAAGTTGGGGTGGACCAGGCCTGCAGGGAAGGGCAGTTAGGGGTGACCAGGCCTGCACGGGAGGCCAATTAGGGGCAATCAGGCTGGCGGGGGGCGGGGAATTAGGCATCAATCAGGCTGGCAGGGGAGTGGTTATGGAGTAATCAGGCTGGCAGGCAGAAGCAGTTAGGAGCAATAAGGAAGGGAGGCAGGTGAGCAGTTGGGAGCCAGCCATCCTGGATTGTGAAAGGGATGTCCAACGGCCCATTTAGGCCTGATCCTACAGTGACTGGGCCTAAACTGCAGTCTGACATCCCTCGAGGGGTCCCAGATTGGAGAGGGTTCAGGCTGGGCTGAGGGACACCCCTGCCCCATGCAAGAATTTTGTGCACCATGCCTCTAGTATCTGTAATAAAAAACACAAAATTTACACTGACATAAGTAAAGACTATAAATTGCTTCATATCAATTCAGGTCACTTTTTTTTTTTTACTAAATGAATCATAAAACAGCATCTGTTTTCAGAGTTCTTTGAATTTTGGAATTATTATATAGGATTCTGGACCTGCACTTCATTTTGAGCACTCAACTTTGTTCACTAAGTTGAGTGTCCATCTCTTTCCTGGATAGTGCTGATAGAATACAGCTGACTCTACTCTTTTAATTGAGGTTTCAGCTTTTGAATGACCAGGTTTCTTTTTTGGCCAGCGTAAAATGCCATGGTCTCCAGGGGTAGCTCCAGGCCTCCGGTTTCACTCCCTTTGTCCCACCACCTCTCACACCTGAACACACACAGCCCTGCACACCCAGCCACCACACTAAGGCTGTGGGCTCTTTTCCCAGGATTTTCTTTCTTACAAGCCTGTCTTTCCTCTAATCAAACACATAACCAAACACAAAAATTAAAACTTTCTCAAATAGACTAGAAAGAAAGAATGTTTAGATTCATAATAATGATAAAAACCTTCCTGAACATTATTGCTTTTATGACTTTTAATAGAACAGAATGTAAAGAGATATATGTATATATATATATATATATATACCTATATATACACATATGCATGATATGGAAAGAAACCTCTATTTTTATTATATTGGCACACTTGCACAAAAACTTTAATGACTTTAACGAAGCTGAAGCTTATATACTGGTTGAAGATTTGGGAACCTGCAGCCCAATATTCCCTCTCCCTTTCATGCTACCAGTTTGATTTTTTTTAATTTGGGAAAAATTAAGTCACTTTTTTCATCAGATTCTTTAACTATAAATGTCACTCATTTCATCCTATACTTTAAAGCAATATTAAAAGAATTGTTAAGATAACATAAATTTGTTCTAATTCCTAAAAATAGTGTGTTCGATAAATCAAACAGACTATTGAGTGGTTACTTCAATAATATAGAAGTGATAATAGATAAATGTAATTTAGACACAAAAAAATTCTGTAAGTATACAGGCAAGGTACTATGAACCTTATAGTCATATTAAATGGATGGCATTATTAGCTAACTAATTTTGCTAAAGTATTACAAAGAAAGAATTTCAAATGTTCATAATTGCTCATACTCAAAAGTCACCCATAAGCTAGATATCTTTAATGCCATGAATTATTAGAAAGTCATATATATAATTCAATGAGTTATTATGTGAACTACAATTAATTCAATGAGTTATTATATGAACTAAAATTTTTATCAAACTCCTGTATAAACCAATACTCTAAAAAAATAGAGATAATAAGCATTTAATTGCATAGTAGGTTTTCAAATGTGTCTTTTTTAGCTCAACATCATTTCATTATAATGTTGATAAGGAAAAAAAAATCAACTGTGGTCCAGGGCCACTGTCTGTGTGAAGTTTGCATGTTCTCCCCATGTCTGAGTCAGTTTCTCTGGAGGCTCCATTTCATCCCACATTCCAAAGGCATGAATGTGAGTGAATTGCCCTACCTACACTGTCACAGTCTCAATGAGTATGGACATGTGTGAGTAGCTCTGCCATAGAAGAGTGTTCCATCCAGGTGGGCTCCCATCTTGTGCTCTGAGCTGCCTGAGCAGGCTCTGACCACACTGGACCCTAAACTGGAATAAGTAGTTAGGAAAAAATTATTATCTTATTTGTTTTCTAATCTTTCTTAAATGTATGCATAACTCACATGTATTTCAATGTTTAAGATTAGAAGTGCTTGAGTGTTTCAACTTTTATGATGTTATTATGACCAGAAATATGCCTTAGGAATTTAACTTTTATTTATATCAATTAGCTCATGGTACAACTGATTTCATATACATTGTTTTGCTTAAATTTTCAGTTTCCAAGAACTCATTGATGACATGGAGGATTCAGTGAATCCTATCTAATGAAAGAGGGATATTCAAATTGACTATCACTCCACTGTACAAGATGTCTGCCCTCATGTGGTCAAAATGGCTGCCCCCATGTGGACACAAGATGGCCACCACAAGATGGCCAGCAGGGGAGGGCAGTTGGGAGGGACCAGGCCTGCAGGGGAGGGCTGTTAGGGGTGACCAGACTTGCAGAAGAAGGAAGTTGAGGGAGACTCAGCCTGCAAGGAAGGGCAGTTGGGGGGAACCCAGGCCTGTAGGTGAGAGCAGTTTGGAGGGACCAGGCCTGCAGGGGGAGGGTAGTTGAGGGGGGAAACAGAAAAGCGGGGGAGAGCAGTTAGGGGTAATGAGGCTGGCGGGAAGGGCAGAGGTGACCAACTCGGCAGGGGAGGGCAGTTAGGGGGTACCAGGCCTGCAGGAGAGGGAAGTTTGAGGGGACCAGACCTGCAAGGGAGGGAAGTTAGGGGTGACCAGGCCTGCAGGGAAGGACAGTTATGGACAATTGGGCTGGCAGGGGAGCAGTTAGGCATCAATCAAGCTGGCAAGGGAGTGGTTAGGGGGTGATCAGGCTGGCAGGCAGAAGCAGTTAGGGGCAATCAGGAAGGCAGACAGGTGAGCAGTTGGGAGTCAGTAGTCCTGGATTGTGAGAGGGATGTCCAACTGCCCGTTTAGGCCCAAACCTACTGAGGTCGGGCCTAAACGGGCAGTCGGACATCCTTGAGGGGTCCCAGATTGGAGAGGGTTCAGGCTGGGCTGAGCAACACAAACCCCCAGCATGAATTTCATACACCAGGCCTCTAGTATATTATATTGCACAAGAAGAACAAGTAAAATAATTAAAACTAAATGAGACAAGTCACTAAGTTTTAAAAAATTTTATTCTATCAGAGAAGACTACAAGAAAACCATGTAATGCTATAAAATCTATAGATATAGATATAATTTTATATTTTAAGATAGCAGCATTTTCTAACTAGATAGAACAAGCACTTATGTGTGTGTGTATGTGTGTGTGTGTGTGTGTATACATATATACATACAAACTATTATATAATGACTAAAAATGAGAGTGGCTTTCTGAAATCCTTAAAATACTATACGAAGCATCCAGATTAGAAAGGCAAACTCAAATAAAGATAACATGAAGGGAGAAAAAATACTATAAAGTAAAATAAGGATAATGAGATTATAATAATGATTAATGAACACCCACATATTGATTTGAAATTTTGAGACTGGATGAAAATAATAGCCATTACAAATGAATGGTTTCTTTATAATATCAAGGAATATTAAGTTCAGATAAAGATGCCATTTCCATTGAAAGTGAGTCAATTATTAGCATCACTAAATCAGAAATGAGCAATATTCAAAACTGTTAAATATTCCAGAGTCCATTCTAATAACATCTTACTATTATTAAAATTTCACCCATTATCTTTAAAAAATAAGAAGTGATTTGCAGCAGCTCTTTGAAGTAAACACAGAGAAGCAATCAAGTGATTTGAGTACCTATCATGAAAGTTATCTGGTCAAATAAGTACCAAAAAAAGCTTGGAATAGCAGCTATAAGTAAAGGCTTATGAAGGGAGCCAAAAGACACACTGCCCTGGGTCAGACAAACTAGCCGATTCCTTTTACAGTGCCTTAGTGAGCTCACCCATTCCTGGGCCTCACCTTAATTTTTCAGGGATAAAAATCTTGTTTTTTATTTTGTAAGTACACTGGTAATAGATATACCTCTGAAAGACAATTCCCATTGACCTAGCTTGCAAGAATGACATACACATAGAGTTACATTTTCATATTTTTACAACAAACACAACTCTCAAGGGAGCTGGCACACACTACTTATTTTCTTCTTGTAACCACATTGGATGAATATTTACTTTGTTCACCAGAAGAACAGTCGCAAGCTCTGCAATAGTCCATGTCAGAGGGAAATATGGTGGCAGCATAGTGAGTATAGTTGGCCTGGAGTTTAATGACAAAATCATCAACATTTGCTGTTGCTTTTGGCTATAGATGGTGAGGGAAAGAAAGAAATCAAAGCAGTGGAGTGATCATCCATAGAAATTGCTTCTAGAAATTTGACTATCAAGGGGAATTGAGATGTAAGGCTGGCAGAAAGATGCCAGAGAATAACAGAAGTTTGTTTTTTGGTGGTACAGATGGTTATATGTATCATAGGTGATGCTGAGAAAGTATAGTTGAGGGCTCATGAGCAACACCTACAGTGGCAACAGAACTAATAGTCCATGTCTGACTCTCCAACAATATAACAGCTAGAATTATCACACACACACCCCGCCCCCCCGCAACTGCCACAGGACTTTCTTATTCCTCTCTGCTCAGGAAAGTCCCATATCTCAGGTGGATAGTCTATAGTGTTACTGTTAATACTATTGAAGACTGCACCTCCTACCTCTAGACATGTGGTTCCATCCTCACTACACAGCATGTCTGGTTTGTCCAGATGGCCCCTGCTGTTACACTCTAAGCTGAGTCTATGCTAAAACAGCCACCTTTAGGAAGACTCTCTCCTCATGCCTCAAGGATAAACCAATTCTCTCCCTCTTCTGGGGGCATAGAGGAAGATACTTTTCTCTTAACATGCGTGGCCTGTTTGCTTAGAATTGCCTTGTAAATTTTGCAATTAACAACTATGAATTCAGAGATCTCCATGGCCCAGACTCAGAGCAGAATCATAATCACACAATTGCAACACCAGCAATCAGTTGCTTTTCAAACGGTTTAATTGAATTTGGACATATACAAAAAGAAAATGCAATACATAACACTTTAAAATATAATTTTCCTCCATCCAATATCTCTCTTGGCTATATAGGATCCATTACTTTTCTATTTTAAATTTTTTTATAAAAGAAAAAAAACAACAACCAAATCCTCTCACATTTCTATATTCACATTCTGAATTTTTAACTCTCATTCTGATCTCCCTTTTGATGACATTTTTTTAACTTTTAATCTTTTTTCCAGCTTGGATCTGGTAAAGTTGGGTGCTTCTTTAAAAAGCAGGGGGAAAGGCTAGGAGCATCCACTTAATAATTAAGGGCCTACCATACTGTCACAGGCAAAGAAGGTGGGACTTCTCCCTAATTTCTCCCCTTTCACTCAATGCCTTATTGCATGGCTTTGGGCAAAACTCCTCAATCTTATTAGCATCTTTGACTGTTTTTGGAAAAGGAGAGCAGCCCTGGCCAGTGTAGCTCAGTTAGTTTGAGTATTTTCCCATGCGCCAAAAGGTAGCAGGTTCAATTCCCTCTCAGGACATGTAATTGAGGCAATGGATTGATATTTCTTTCTCTGTTTCTTCCTCTCTCTAACAAGAAAAAGAAAAGGGAAGCATTAATTTTCTCTCTTACTTGGAAAATAAAATATGAGAATTGATGTAAAAATCATCAGATATGAAGTGAAGGAGGAAAGAGCAGTATTGTTATTCATACTATTTGCATTACTATTGTGATAATTCTACTATTAACAAATGAGAAAGGTAAGGCTTTATAAAATATATCACTTCACCATTAGTGTGCATGGCCTTGACACAAGTTTTTAAGGGAAAGAAGACCAAGATAAAAGAAAATATTAACAAGAGATATCTAAATTGAAACAGGCAAAATGTAAGTACTTGTGATTGAAGCATGGGGAAAAATATTTCTTGGAAAAATTTTAAATTATTGGGTTGACTTATAAGTGGAAAATGAAAGATTAGTTGTTAAGAGATCTGAAACCTATCAGAGATTTGGAAAGGTATTTATAGATCATAAATAAAAAATAAATAAACTCCCTGCTATAACTGCAAACAAAGTCTGAAAACAAAGTCTCCAAGGGCCTGAAGAAGCTTCTTGAGTTCTAGCGTGAAATGATTCTTATGATCAAAATAAAGGAAAATGTCCCATTAAGAAGTCAAGAATACCAACTACAGGACTGACAACAATCTATGAGCATCTTATAAAAGAGAGGTTTTTGGCAAGAGGAGAAAGTTCTTGGGCTGCTATTCAATAATGGAAATGGGTAAATGGGATATTAGCATATTAAATTATTAACTTATTGTTTCTAATGAAATACTTGAAGTCAGAATTCCTGGAATGTTTCAGTTTAATACTTAAAATATGAAAAAATTTCTCACACAAATCCTATAGGAAGAAGCAGATAACAGAGTTTTCTGTGATTTCCCATTGTCTAAAGTAGAGAGCCTTTATTATAGGAGTTTATGAAAATTGCAGATTTCAGATCACTAGTCTCAGAGATTCTATTTCAGAGAGTATGGGAGAGTCCTACCACTTGCAACAACATGGATGGACCTGGAGAGCATTATGCTAAGTGAAATAAGTCAGAGAAAGATAAATATCACGTGATCTCACTCATTTGTGGAATAAAATGAGCAACATGAACTGATGAATAAAAACAGATCCAGGGACAGAGAAGCATCAGACTGTCAAACCTCAGAGGGAAGACAGGGGATGGTGGGGGTGAGGGGAAGAGATCAACCAAAGGACTTATATGCATGCAAATAAGCCTAACCAATGGACACAGACACTAAGGGGATGAGGGCACGAGCTGGGAGGTTGCAGTGGGGGGCGGGCATTTGAGGTATAAGGATACATACGTAATACCTTAATCAATAAAGAAAAAATAAGGGGAAAAAAGAGAGAATCAAAAATTTTAAAGCATCCAAGAAGTCCTAATGCAGGTGCCCCATGAGCCACATTTTGAGACAGTAGTCTAGAGAATAAAGTCTGAATTTTCAGTAGTCCATTCAGGACCTTCACCATTCTAAGTATGAATTACCTTTTTTTGTATTACCTTTAACAATGTTCCTCCACAACCTTCCTCCCCAGCTACCAGCCTATTCATGCACACATTCCATGCTTACAGGCTCACTCTCTTGTTTGACTCGATTTGAAAGATTTCCTCTCATTACAATGCATCAAAATTATACTAATTATATTTTCATGTGTCCTCTGCATTTCAATATTTCCTCTATTTAATTACACTACCTTTAATTTTAAAATATATTTTTGCTTTATATTTCAAGATACTTTTTTTGTATGTCCTTTAGTTCACTTACTATTGCATTATAGATCAGAGTGAGTTGGCTTACTATCTACTTCTCCCAGTAGAGTTTAAGCTCTTCCAAGATATTTAAACATTTCAAAAAATATTTGCTTACTTATTGTAATAAATCACACAATGGTTCATATCTGTTAAAATAAGATCTTCATATTATAAAATCAAGTAATTCAATAGACGGATTACATAGAATTTGATGTCTAATTTGAAGGACTCCAGTTCTCAAAATGATATTTAGGTGCTTATTCCTCAGGATAGGATTTGTCTTGCACTGCTCAGATCTTGAAGGATTTTTTTTTAGGAATAAAGTGCCTCTCCTCATAAAGAAATGGGAATGATCCATGGAAAATTATCTTCCAGCACCCAGCTGCTAGAAGTGCTCTGGTCAGCCAGCCTCAGCTGCCAGTCTTCCTAGGTCAGTGGTCGGGAAACTCATTAGTCAACAAAGCCTAACATCAATAGTACAAGGATTGAATTTGTTTTTGAGAGCCACATTTTTTAAACTTAAACTTCTAAAACCACTTCTTCAAACTAGACTCTCTTAGGCTGTGGTATTTTGTGGAAGAACCACACTCAAGGGGCCAAAGAGCCACATGTGGCTCATGAGCCACAGTTTGCCAATCACGGCCCTAGGTGATTGCCTAGGCTGAAGAGAATTACCTTGCCCAACACAGTCACATCCTTTCCTTTGATGCCCACATGGAATAGTTGGGCCACATGTAGAGATAAAGGCCTACTCTGATTCACCACAGCTATGAAAGATTGTTGTACTCTTAGAACTTGCAAGGCCAGCTAAAGCTCTAACTACAGTTTCATTGTGGCTCAACGTCTCTCTCTGCCCAAAACTTCTTTCTCTTCTCTTCTACAAGTATTGATCTCAAGAGAGCTCACTAATAAAATTTTGCAAAATAATTTCTCTCTTCCTCTGCCTCTCAGAGAAACCAACTTGAATGCTCCTTATATTTTCTGTCCTTATATCTAGAATACCATTCATCCTTATAGAGCTAGCATGAACATTATGCGAAATAGTCAACAAATGCTTATGTGACATCAGCTGTGCACCTGATATTATACATACTTTTTTTATGTACTCCTCCCAAATTCCAAATTTGTATGCGCTCCTGGCATATGCATGTCTTTAGCTCTTACTTAAAATATTACCTCCTGGGAGGGCCTCTCCCTGGCTAATCTGTCAAAATAACTGCCTCCAATAGTGCTTCTCTATTGGCTTTTATTCTAATCCATAGCAGGAATCACTATTTAAAATTATATTGTACTAGAGATCTGGTGCACAAAATTTGTGCACTGGAATGGTTGTCCCTCAGCCCAGCCTGCACCCTCTCCAATCTGGGACCCCTTGGGGGATGTTGGGCCTAATCCACAGTCAGACATCCCTCTCACAGTCCAGGACTGCTGGCTCCCAACCGCTTGCTTCCTGCCAGCCTGATCACCCCCTAACTACTCCCTAGTCCAATTGCCCCTAACTGCCCTCCCCTGCTGGCCTGGTCACCCCCAACTGCCCTCCTCTGCAGGCCTGGTCCACCCCCACCCCCAAACTGCCCTTCCCTGCTGGCCTGGTTGCCTCTAACTGCCCTCCCCTGTAGGCCTAGTTCCTCCCAACTGCCCTCCCCTGCTAGCCTTGTCCCTCCTAACTACCCTCCCTTGTCAGCCATCTTGTGGCAGCCATCTTTGACTGCATGGGGGTGGCCATCTTGTGTGAGGATGTGAGGGTCAGTTTGCATATTGTTTCTTTATTATATAGGATGTTTTATGTTTTATAAACTCTGGTCTGTTTCTCTAGTAGAATGCAAGCTCTATAAGGGCATGTATTTTGTCTTGTCACCATTTTAGTTCCAGTACCTAGAACAGATACATGGTAGATCCTCAAAATTCATTGTTGAATGAATACACATATTTTAACCTTAATAGGCACATGGAATATTTGTATAAGTAAACCACTCTTGTTTAATTTAAATTTCTAGAATCTTTCTTTGTCCCTAAGAAAGTAATTTTGTTCTTCTTCCAAAATAATTTAAAATGGCTAATAAATACATTGGTGTAAAGTAAGAACTGCATTTGAGTCATACAGTTGACAAATTCTCAGAAAAGGAGAGAATGAGAGAAAATTCATTCTGATAAGTGGAATATTCTTTGGCCAAATTAACAACTGTGCAACAAATGGCAAGCGGGGAGTATGATAGATAACAATATACTGTGTTGCAGGGCATTTAACAGTGTAACATGACATTAAATTCTGGAGGGGAGCTTTTTGAAAAATCAGTGTGAAGACTCCCACCGTTGAGGTTGCAGCTGTTCTGTGGAGTGGCAGAGAGATGCTCAGAAGAACTCTGTCTAACAAGCCCCTCTATACCTGTGAACTCCCACCAGTTGCCTGTTATCCTCCAGTCTGGCAGAACTGTCGCTGCTGCACTGACATTTATTACCCACAGTTCTGGCCCAGTGTTGCCATTCCCAGGCCAGCTGCTCACTCAAAACCAGCACTTTGGTGCACTAGATAGAAGTTGTCCATGGAATGGTAAGCTGTGGAGAGGAGGAGACCAGGATATTGGAAACATTTCCTCCCAAAATGATGTTTTTTGAGCTTAAAACCATAGTACATTTCAAAGGGGTCTAGAAAATAATTCTTGAAAAAGAAGGCATTTAAGATTATTCATATAATCTATCTATCCTATACAATAAAACCTATGACATCATCACAAGATGACCACCATGACATCATCACAAGATGGTCAGCACAAGATGGCTGACCTCAGGCCATCACAAGATGACCACCACAAGATGGCCACCACAAAATACCTGAGGAGAGAGCTGTTGTAGGTGATCAGACTGGCAGAGAAGGGCAGTTGGGGGTGAATAAGCCAGCTGGGGAGGGCAGTTGGGCACAATCGGGCCAACAGGGGAGGACAGTTGGAGGGTAGAAATAGATAACTCTCCGGGTTGTTATTAATAGGAATATTTATAGTGTTTACAGTGCATGAGAAGCATCGTGAATAATAGACGTGAGGACAAGAAGAGAGACAGAGAAAAGAGCATTTTGCTGAAACTTTTAACAGTCCTAAGGGATTCTTCCTTTCCTCCCATTTGTATTCTTTTATTTTTGGAGTTGATGAAACAGAGGTTGGAGATCCAAGAGCAAGGAAATAAGCATGTTGTGAGGAAGACAATGCTAGCTGGACATAGAGAGAACAAAGAAAGGAAGAAAGACAAAGGTGAGCTAGGTGAGAGCATGAAAATTTTAAAAATAATTAGGGAGGGCAGTTGGGGGCGAAATCATGCCAGCAGGGGAATGGTTAAAGGACGATCAGGTAGGCAGGCAGGTGAGCAGTTAGGAGCCAGCAGTCCTGGATTGTAAGAGGGATATCCCACTAAACAGTGCTTCTGTGTTCATCTAGTAATTTTGTTAGTTGTAAAAATACCAGACTTGTATTAAGTGCTCAAAATTCTGATGACATAAAGCCATCTTCAAAGCCCAGTATGTGTGATCCCCAAATCCATTGTTCTTTGCGCCTCTCCAGATGGTTATATAAGAAAGATAGATATGTGTCACAATACACAACATATACACTTACAAACATTTAAAAACAAATTCTAATTATCAAGCTAATAATAGAAGGAAATACTATCAGCTCAGCATACCTTTTCTTCTGAATTTTAATAATGTGAATTGCTCATTCCCCATCCTAGATATTTTATCAGTAACATTATTGACACTCTCAGCATTCTATTTTATGTGATAGGAACCTAAACATAGTTCCCTGCAGGATATGGATATGGTTATTGCCTTTAATAGAACATAGTCTCACTGCTGAAAATATGGCACATTGTGTTATTATTGTTTCTGTTCATGAACAAAAATTTCTAAACCATGCAAGGATGATGTTGTGACTCTCTATCTCACCAAAGGCTTAACCTTTCCAAATAGGCTTTTGCACAATGAAGTGTAATATTCATGAGCTGCCATTGCCACAAGCTTTACATAAGCAACCTCTAGGAACCTCCACAGCCAACTCCAAAATTTTGGATGGCCAAGATCCACTGTGCTGCTGTCAACTTTAGTTATACTGGTTATATTATTTTGGTACAGAAAAGCAGAGAAGACTAGGGATAAATGTGTTCGTTATTTCCTTTTAAAAACTCTGTAATAGAAGTATTCATAGAGCTATATAAAGAGAGAACTGCTCTTAAAGACAATTGAGGAGAGATGGGTCTGTCAGCAAGACTATTCTCAGGCTTTTCTCATCTATATGTACAAATCAGGGATATCAAATACTAATGCTCACAGCACAAAGACCTTTGCTATCTCCTCAATGACTGTTAGAAATCTCATATTTCTAGAAATTCTTAAAAGAGTCTCATGTTCTTCAGCATCTACTTAAATCCTTGCCTCTGCCCACCTCAGTTCTGCAAGCCCCAAACTCATACCCAGAGTGGTTTCTGTTGGAATTAATGCTGAGGACCCAGCCCTGGAGGTATGCAGATCAAGAAGATCCATTCCTACTTTATTCAGAGAAATTATACATATGCATTGCCTCATCGCCCCATCTCATAAACAGAGAAATTAATACTTGCTCTATTTACTTTTCATATCTTTTTGAGAAAGTGAAATGGGTGTGAAAGCATATTGACAAAGTTGAAAGTATTAGACAGCTATATGAGATTGGTAATTTTCTCTGAACATGATGCTAACTTGTAGTATGAGACCTCTATTTAGAAAGATAAGACCAAATATAAATCTCCACATTCCAACACACATAAAATGGAAATGGGACTTTAAAGGTAATTCATTATTTTTAAAAAGATAAACCTATTTAGAAGTTACATATTCTTTTTTTTCAGATCTGAAACAATCACACATAATATTGCCTCTGGCCATAATTAATATTAGAAACACAAACCATTTATCAAATACATGCTGGCTAAATTATCAAGAATGTTCCAGAAGAGATTATGTCTAATTTTTTTTCTATTCAGTTAACAAAAATAAAATAAAATACTGGGCCTCCAAAACACCAAGTGCAGTTAAATTCAATTTTTATTAAGCTTGATGGGCAAGTTTCCACTGAGAATTTACTGTTTTTATTATTACTATTTCTTAAAAGATAATACAATACTAGAATTGAGAATTACACATACAATCTCCTCATATGTGTAGGTGGAGAAACTGAGCAGGAAGGGAATAAAACATTCTTCCTAGAAGATCAGAGACCACAGTTTGTCTGATTCCTTGGCTAATCTTTGTTGATGCCCTTCTACTGTTTTATCCTCAAAGTTCCATAAAATTATAGTCATCATTTACAAATTGACCCAGATAGGATAAGTTAAACAAATTAAATAGAATATCATGTTAATATTTTTAAAAAATAATGGCTTGTAATTAAACTAGGAAAATATATTGTATTATAAGCTGGGAGTAGGTAGTTTGGTTAGAAAAGTAAAAAGGAAAACTGGTTTTGTGTAATACTTTGAAAACAAATTATTTAAATTCAATAAGCATTTATTGAAATCTTAAAATAGTGCTGGGATTAAATAAAATTATATATAATTATATGTATAATATATATGTATATTTTTATATCATATAAACAGTATTTCATTGATTTACTCAGCAAATGTTGATTTTATATTATATATCAACTAGGTTTTGGGTATGCCTTTAACTTACATAAATAAAAGACAGTATTTCTCAGAGGGCTGATGATCAAGTGGAATGTATGAAGGTATGCATCAATTAACTTGGAAAAACAATTTCTGAATACTTCTTGAAAATTACTGAGGCTTTCACATAACATTATATTAGATGAACAACTTCAGGGTGTTAAGAAATTAAAATACTGGAATGAAACATACATATTAATCTATATTATAATATACTGATTTAAATTAGGAAAACATGTCTTCTTTAGAAAAGATGTGTAGAAAAAAAGAATGGAGGAAAATTACCTTTATTGAATCTTTTTATTTTTAACTTAAGAAACCACAACTAAATGTTGAGTTCTCATTTTTTTCTAAAATTATAGTTTAAAATAAGTAGTACCATATGCATTCTCATGAGTTAAAAATAGTAAACAATGATATAAAAGCCAATATGGCATAAAAAGAAGCTAATAGAAATGAAAAATTTTAGAAGAAAATATGCATCATCTATAAAGTATCATCACTTTGTCTCACTTTAAAAATTTAGACATGGTATCTGAAGCCATGCTTTCTTGAAAGATTTTTTAATATAAATCTAAACACCTATTCACTACTTTTTCAAGTAAAATATTAAATTAATTAGTTCTTTGAGAAACTGGGCAAATTCAATTCATAAAATCATGTCTATGTACCAGTGCTATCAATTTTACCACTCACTTTCATTTTTTTAAGTAAGTGTTTAAAGAGTTGTAGCATACTTTCTTTTTTTCATTTTTTTATTAATGTATTACATGTGTACATATCTTCCCATTGTTCCCCTCCACCCCAATAATACATGCCTTCACTCCCAGTGTCTTTCATCCATTGGTTATGCTTATATGCATGGTTACAAGTCCTTCAGTTGATCTCTTATCTATCCCACTTCTCCTTAACCTCCACACTGTAATTTGACAATCTGTTTGATGCTTTACTGCTTCTGTATCTATCTTTTTGTTATAATGTTCTTTATTATCCACAAATGAGTGAGATAATCTGATATTTTTCTTTTATTGACTGGTTTATTTAGCATAATGCTCTCCAGTTCCATTGAGATTGCTGCAAATGGTAAGAAGTTCTTTTTTATGGAGGCATAGTATTACACTGTGTAGATAGATATATCATACTTTTCTGATCCAGTCATCTGCTGATGGGTACCTAGGCTATTTCCAAATCTTAGCTATTGTAAATGGTGCTGCTATGAACATAGAGTTGCATTTATCCTTTCTGATTGGTGTTTCCAGTTTCTTAGGATATGTTCCTAGGAGTGGGATTACTGGGTCAAAAGGGAGTTCCTTCTTCTTGAATTTTTTGGAATACTCTGAAGAGAATAGTTTTTAATTATTCCTTGAATGTTTGGTAAAACTCTCCTGTGAAGTCCTCTGGCCCTGGGCTTTTGTTTGCTGGAAGCTTTTTGATGACTGCTTCAGTATCTTCCAGAGTTATTAGAGTATTGAGGTGTTTAGATTTTTCCTAATTGAATTTTGAAAGGTTATATTTTTTTAGGAATATGTCCATTTCCTCCAGGTTTTCCAGTTTGTTGGAATAGACTTCTTCATAGTATTTTTTAATAATCCTTTGTATTTCAGTGGAGTCTGTTGTTATTTCACCTCTTTCATTTCTGATTTTGTTTATTTGGATCTCTCACTTTGCTTCTTGATGAGCCTGGCTAGAGGTTCATCATCTTATTTATCTTTTCAAAGAACCAGCTCTTGGTTTTGTTAATCTTTTGTATTTTTTTTCTTGGGGGGGGGGGCGGGTTGGGGGGTTTCATTGTTGTTTTTT